>OY744481.1:349593708-349763983 GCA_963556165.1 Tipula helvola | reverse complement strand
CACCCTTGTTATAAGTGTCCATTTGCAGATATCTATCTCTCCGAAAAACAGCATACGACGACGGAAAATATTCCTCAGTTTTGAAATGGACTGTTAACCACGACTCAACGATGCAAATGACATCATAATCTTCCTCTAAAATTGACATATACAAAGATTTTGATTTAGCTCGGATACTATTTGAATTGTGGTAGTAGATATTTAAAAATGATAGTGGCTGGAGAACCGCTTCACTGCTACGACGGATAAGTGATGATGGAGTGTTGAGTGCCGGAGAAGTTACTTTTGATGTTGAAAAGTGATCCCAGTCCGGTTTTTTGGTAAGCGTGGATAATTTGTAAATGGCCGGAATAATACACCAGGAGGCCAAACGTCGGAGTTATTGAGTAAGTCGAAATAGGACTCCTTCAATCCAATTTTGAAGGAAATGAACGTCAGTGAATTGTCCATTACCCGATCTTTGGAGAGTAACAGTTTACAATTTATTTCCTCCGGTGAGCAGTTTTGCAATTTTTCACAGATGTAATTAACAATCTGGTCAGGTGACACGGATGGATCAATACGACTGATATATAAATATTTCTTATCAGGCAACGAAACAGTTTTAATCGAATTGACGGGTGTACCCGTCCCCACGACAGCTTCCACTGGCCTCAGCGGAGTGCCCTCATTGGAATTGGAGCCAGACTGAACAGCTTTTGTCAATAAAGGCTTAGTGGTGTCATCAAACCTATTTATCAAAGCATTGATTAATTTGCGATTTTCAGCAACCTCCGATTCAATATTTTTTAAGTCCAAATTTTCAGTGGCCTTGTCCACAATCACGTCAATTTTCTTCAAAATATTGGACATGTTCTTATTCGCGACCAATTGTATACAGCAGTTGCCAAAATAGCGCATACTTGAATACTTTTTAATTGAATTGATCGCAGCACGATCAATCCCACTACAATCATAACAAAATTGGTTATCGCACAGAGTGCATGAAACGATGTCCATACACGTAGCAGCAAAAATTTTTTTACAAGTATTACAATTCATTTTCGGTGTTATGTACATTCAAAATTGTTTAAAAAAAAAAAATATTAAATCTATAAAAGCTAAATACTGCAAGTAGGCACAACTTTACTGTATTATATTTATTGTTAAAATTGTTTTTTATTTTTTATTTGTTTTATTATATGAATGAACTATTAATGAATGATTTATTGTATGTAATAAAAAGAGTTAAAAGTTTATTAACTGTTGTGTTGTAAATTATTTGAATTATTATTTGACGGGCAGGTAGAATAATGTTAGAATAGAAAACCCTCACAGTTATATGCACTTATAGAATCGTGATAACGTAATACACAGTATGATAGTTATTAGTAACACGTTCACAATGATTTCTATGCACAAACCACATCAATATAAAAGTTCTTAAATTAAAATCAAACAGTACTTAGCATAACACAATTATCATATATCACAGTTAATATGGTATCACAAATTATCACTACTAGAGTCAATTAATTAAAAATCACTTAGTCCCATAGCACACAAACACAACTGTATTTATAAAAACTCAACAAAATATGATTTATTTAATATTAATTATAAAACGCAACTTGATCGCTCGGAGGTTGAAATACGAATTTTGTAGTCTACTGCTACAATGGTCACACAAGAATGATCGATTCTACTTTGATTATTTGGGTACAACACAACCGATGCTTAAGATTATTCATCTCGAGTAATAAAACAATTAAAAATTATTAAACTGGCTCATCATTAAATTCGCCGCGAATTCATTATGAATTTTAATAAATTCAGGGGTATAAAACCAATTTGACATATTTTCATTTAATTTTCAAAACTACCTAAATATGTTCTTATTTTAATTTTAATAGAAGGTTGGAAAATTGCCTTTTTATAACAAAAGGTTATACATACCTTTAGCAGCAATATACATGCAGGGTTTATTGGTATTAAGTAAATATTAATTGCAGAAATATTAAAATTAAATTATTTCTAAAATATATTTTTCGAACTTTCATTTTGAAAATTACATCAAAGTTGGCTCTGACGAATTAAAATAATACCACAAAGAAGAATATCAGAGGCTTCATACAGAACAAGGAAATGTCCAAAATCAAAAGCGCCAATTTTCTTTTAAACTATATTTTATAAGCTGCTACTGGAACCCAGCTATTCTTTTTTAGTTGAAAGTAATGCCATCTATTTTTATCTAGCAAAAGAAAAACAATCAAGCTATTTAAGACTGCAACAAAATGTTCCATCGTATCAAAAATATATATTTTTTGTTATTTTTTCTAAACAACTTTTCAGTATTTAAAATTTAAAAATTTTTTCAAGTGAAGTTAAAATTATTTAATTATGTGATATTTCAACTATGCAAAATCAAAATATACAAACTTATTATTAGGAAATTATTGATTCATTTGCAATTATTAAAATCAAACACTTTTTGTTGCTTTCTTTTCTTACGTTACTGCGTTAATTAAAGTTTAAAGTTATAAAAACATACATTTATTTTGAATATTTCGATCAATACGAGTCTGGTTGGAAGAATCTTGCATTTTGTTATGATAAAAACTAAAAATTTGAGTATTTGTAGGTATATCTCGTACATAAAATCATATTTTTAGGAAACTTAGATAATTTTAAATTAATTTGACTTCTGTAAAAAATTTTTTTAATGTTTTTATATCTGTACACACCACACCAACTTATACAAATTTTATTTTTGTAACCGTTATGTGACTAATTGTTATAATTTTTTATTGTTGTTGTTTGGAGGAATTTTTGAAGTTTCTAGTTTGTTTTTTTTTTAATTGATTTAATTTGGAATATACTACCTAGTTTTCTTTTTAATTACTATACAAATATTTTATTAAACATCTAATTTACATTGAAAATGGATTCAAATGTGGTCAAAAGTGAAATTATGTGTGCGGTGAAAGGGTGTAATTCGTCAAGGAGACAGAACAGAACATACGCCTTTTCAAATTAGAGAAAACTCACAAAAAATATGAGGAATGGATTGCTATTGTATAACTGTTATTTAAAAAGTCAGCTACAAAAAAAATTAGAAATTTGTGAACCACATTTTATTAAGGCAGTTTTTCCAAGAAGGGCTTAAGGAGGACTGTCCAAACAAAAAATTTGCTTGTTTTAATGAATAATTTGCTTTCAAATGACAATACGATTACAGTTGAAACCTTACTTGACTCTTATTCCAATGATAATTGGTCAATGATACCTATATTATCAATCGATGATACTTTTGAAACCTTCGATCTGGAAATTACTTTAGATCCAATAAGTGGTGAAATTAGTGTGATCAATAACACAAATTATATAACCCAAACCTAATTTTGAAATTAATAATGATCCACTATCCTTTTCAATCCATTTAGAAAATAAATAAAAATTCTAAAAGTTTTTGTAAAATGTTGACAAACATACGACGACTTAAAACACGGAAATGGCCTGAGGATCAGAAAATAATCGCACAAAATATCATTATCGATCATCAAATGCAAACAGATATGCGAGAAAATTTACAATCTAATTTGCCGTCAAAGTCTTCATTAATCCGTTAGCAACCGATAACATATTTAACTCCTGGTGTTAATGAAACTGTTTTACATAAAATAAAAGACCAAGTTTCTGAAAGGGCCGACGATTCAAAAGAAGCTATTTTAATGTTGGACGAAATTTATATAAAAAATCATTTGGTTTACAATACTTACTTCGATCAGATGATTTTGTAGATTTTGGAAGTCAGCGATAAAATATTATAGGAAAATTGATATCTTGTTTTATGGGAAAAGGAGCTTTTTCTAACTGGAAATATGTTTAAAGTTCTTTCGTTTCCCATAATGACCTTTTGGCTGATAAATTGTATTTAATTGTCCACGAAAATATTGACAAATGCTTGGAATTAGGATTAAAAGTTAACGCTATAAATGTTTTAACATGTTTGGACTGTCTATCGAACGCCCCATATTTAATCATAAAAATCAAGAAATTGTAGACATTTTTGATGCACCTCATTTTTCTAATTCGTTTGAAAAAATTAGGGTTAAATTAGTAACACAAATTTTCAGCAGGAGTGTTGCTGCAGGGATTAAAGCAACGGTTCAACATAAAAAAAAATCATCGGAGAATATGACTGCAGCGATTTTAACTTATCTTATTTGACTATTTAAATTCAAAAACAAAATTTAACAAGAATAATTTTAAATCTTCTTACACTATTGATGGCGAAATAGATAAATTTATGATTTTCATGATACATTACATTTAAAATACACTTGTAAATAAAAAAACTGTTTACTATTTCAACAGTTAACTTTTCACTTTGAATGGCATTAGGGAAGTCACTAAAATAATAATACAATACCGGAGAATGTACGCGTTGATTATCTATTAATTTATAGGTTCAATCAAGACGCAATTGAAAATATTTTTTCTTAAATCAAGAGCAGCCAACGGAAACAACTGAAATCTTAATCCATACATCAATTTAATTTTTTTAGCTGATGCCACCTTTACTAGACATATTAACACCATTATACATAAGGCGTACATTATGTTGGGTTTTATTAAGCGGAACTGTAAGGACTTCATCGACCCGATTACTCTAACATCACTGTACGGTTCTTTTGTTCATTCTATTTTGGAATATGCATCGCAGGTGTGGTCAACATTTTATCACTGTCATTCGGATAGGATAGAAAGTGTTCAGAAGCAGTTTGTTTTGTATGCACTTCGTTGTCTACCGTCTACACGGTCTGTTGAATATGTTCTTCCACCCTACCAAGATCGCTGTAACCTATTGAATCTGCACCGATTAGATTGTCGACGTGTTGCAGCATCGGCATTGTTCATTTGCGATATTTTCAGTTCTCGAATCGATTGTACTGAACTGCTTTCACGCGATGGACTGTTACTCGTTAACCAGGAATCGATTAATTACGGTCTTTCGGAACCACTTTTGAGAGCATCGCGAGAGTTTAATTCAGTTTATGATGTTTTTGATTTCAATTTGTCCAGAGAGTCGCTTAAGAAAGCTTTATTTAAATTTTTATGTAATAATAACTAAATAGTCGGCGTTTTCTATCTATCTTTTATTCCTTTTGTGTTGTATATCATTTTTACAAATTAATTTTTATTTTTTTTTTTAACTATTTTTTATTTAATGATATATATAATATAAATAAATAAATAATAATAACGCAGTTGAAATAACCACAATCAAAGTTCAAAGCAAATATTCCAGCATTTCAAATTGTGAACAGGAGATATTGATTCAAGTTTGCTGCATTTAACAAGTGACATCGGAGAAGATGTAGAACCTTTGAGTTCTGAAGCTGTAGAACAAGTCACCATCCTCATCAGATATTTCTGAATTTTTTTTTAATTGTGATGTTCCGCTTGAAAAATTCCATGCGATATATTATCATATATAAGATTTCTTTGCTTGTAAAATAATCCAAAAACTTAAAATTTTACGATGCGAAAATCTTATTATTAAAAATGATTTGGAACCCCCTTCTAAATATGGTGAAGTTTGATGTCGGAAAGCTTAAAGCACCAATTGACAATTTTTTTACTATTTGTGAAGAGCAAAGTGGATGACGTCGAAACAAGGGATTTTATTATTGAAAACTCATTAATGTGAGATTTACATTAATAGAGCGAAAATATATTCGGGCACGATAAAGCAATTTCTTTACTTTCGTGTGACAAGAAATTTTGTTAACATCAGCATAATAAAATTTTTTAAATAATTTGTTATTATGTGTAAATATCCCCCATTGAGTGATTTGACAATTGTGTCTAAAGATTACTTAGCTTCCAATATTTCTAATGTAGGTTTTGATAGACCATAGACCACCTTCACTTGGTCTCCCTCAGGATTTACTTGTACTTCAGGAACAATTATTATTTATTACTTACTCCAACAACTTTATCAAATAAAATAATAAAGTCTAACTAAAGCAAAATATAAATTTTGGTTACGGTATTTTCTAATTTTTTATTCGGCCTTAAATTTAGTGAATCATTATCGACTTGGTATTCATTTTCTGTATCGTCATTTGATGAAACTCTGGAGTTTGATCAATTAAGTGGTTTTGGTCGACATTGTTATTTCTTGTACTATCATTTCATCCATCAATCAATGAATTTGCCAATACTTTCGTATTCCTATGATAAATTGGTTTAAAACCGCTAGACATTGTATAAACCATATGAAAATATATTTGTTTATTCCTAAGAAGATTAGACCTCATTTCTAAGAAGATTAGAAGCATGTGTACGTTTTGTGTTACAGCTATTTGTGTATGTATACCAATTTTGGAACTATTTTTTTATTCGTATTAAGACGTATCTGTAATATTACTTTAGACTATGATATCACCCTTTTTAATTGCGGAGATACAACAACTCTTGAAAATCACAAGATAAGTTTGTGGCAGATTAAACTGTGCACAATAATTCGGAATGATGTCAAAGGGCCGAATGTCGAAGAGCCGAAATGGGTCGAAGGGCCGAATGGGTCGAAGGGCCGAATTTTTAATATTCACTAATTTACATCACTAAATCACAATGAAATTATTTTATTCGTCTAAATAGAATTTTCCTTCACTCTAACGAATATAAAATGGTCTGAAAAAAAAAAAAATCGGCCCTATATTTCTAAAAACAAAAAATAAATAAACAAAAAAATTCGGCCCTTCGACCCATTCGGCCCTTTGAAATTTGGCCCTTCGTACCCATTCCAATAATTCGTACTTATTCTCCGTATGTTATTTTCAAAGTTATCTAGGGTGAAATGTTGACCACAAATAAGCGTATTTCTATAATAATAAGAAATGTTTCGTTCCGGCGACAAAAATTGACCCAGAATTTCAATAATTTCTTATTTTTTTGGAAAATTATTTATTTATTTAATTTAACTAAAAATTACTGGTTTTTTCATTACCACTTTTGCACCCAAACACAGTATAAATCGTTTGATTTTATTGTACATATTGGCTTTTAAATAAAACAATTATTTTTGGAAAAAATATTCTTGAATTTTTCGTAATTTATTTCAGTAAATGAACAAAATGATTCAATTTCACACTTTGTTTACCATTTATACGCGTTTATGGCGTAAAATTACTCGGTAGGGGAAATTTCAATAAGACGAATACGCGCATTGCTTAATCTTTATTTGTCAAAAAATTATTATTCCATAAATTCAAATTATGCATTATTATATCAACATGAATTAAGGCCTGAATTCATTCTTGAAATTCCCTAATTTAGTCATCAACATTTTCACTTATTCGTATTTCATATTTGGCATAATATAATAAAATTATTTGTGCATGCTCAATTTTTAATGTAATGTACCTAATATAAACAACTTTATAAATTTTATAGTTAATAATCTTTTTGAAAATAATAATTTCAACCTAATTAACTTATATATTCTGCTTTACATTCCGATCAAAAAAAATTATAAATTTTAATTCTAGGAAAAATTACAGTTAATTTAATAGTTTTTAACAAAATTAGTTGTGCAGGCAAATTTGTCCTCATATTTATTATTTGTGCAACATGGACAAATTAAAAAAAAGCGGTAAACCACTTAAATTTAAAATTATTTTAAAGTGATACTAATAGTGATATAGTGATTTAGTCACTTATTTTTCTACGCATATGGTCTCTTTTGACGTGATAACGTTTTACACCGCATGTTCGAAATTTATTTTAACAAACCTGTACATCGTGCCATTTCTCGCACCTCTTATAAACGTTATCACGGAAAACACCTACGGCCGTGTAGAAGACACAGCCTACCCCGATTTTTTTTTTGTTGCGTCTTTGTAACATTTCGCAAGTGGTTCAATATCATAATGATAAAATCACCTAAAAATTTATCCCACTCGGTTTCCTTAGGAGCCTGCCACAAATTTATAGTCTTTCTAGATCGTGAATATTTTCTATCTCAATTTAAACCATCGCAAGTTTAAATCGAACCCTTGCCCTGGCCTACACAACAACTTATATTCAAGATTTTTCAATAATTTTGTGGAAATGCCTCTTCTTATGTACGGGAGCATTACTGCGCTGAAGAGTAAATTATCAACTACTAGTGTTACTTTATGCAATAAACCGAAATCGAACATAAGCTTTGAACAGTTGTAATTAATAAGTTATATAAATCATCGAAAACTGCCGTGTTAAGCATGTTTTACATAACTACATTTTTGGCCAAATTGAGTTATTGATGCTATTCGATAGCTAATAATAAGCTTTATCATTAGAATTTAAAAAAATAATTAAAACTAAATTGAGAAACACGTCATAAGAAAAACGGTTTTCACTTTTTTTTTGCAAAATACACTAGTTTCAAAACTTTAACATCAATTTTCTGAAAGCGCATGTTCTGTGGTTATACATTATGTATAAAACATGTTTAGTATGGCAGTATACATATATGTACAATTTGTTAAGGCTTAAAGCATTAAGAACTCTTGCGCAATTACTGTTTCCTTTAACTGCCTTACAAATTATAGCCAAAAGTTTAACATGCAGACTCTAAGCATTTAGTAACAACAAAATGAAGAAATTGAAGGTCAGCACAATTTTCTTTTTTCATAAAGAAGCTCTTGCTGATAAATTCCACAGCTAACACCATTTTACACATACTCAGGTAAAAAATAGCTAAATAAAAATTAAATTTGGCGAAACACAAAAAAGTAACATCATTGCCAATGCATTTATATGTAGTACAATATAGAAAATGTTACTAGATGAATTGGGAATTTTATTCATATTAAAATCTTTCGGAAAAAATGAAAAAAAAAAAACAACAAACAAATAAAAGTAAACACAAATAATTTGTTTAGCTGTTCATTTATAGATGTCTCGTCATTATGGGTTCCAGGTTGAAGTTAATATTTGTATCACATCAAATTGGCGCGTTTATCAGTCAATTTTGAAAAACCGCAAACAGTGCTTTAGATGAGTCATCTGATATACTTATCTGTGATAATACTTACTACATTTATCTTTAGTTTTACTAGTGTACCTTAGATGTCTCAGATTTATACAGAAAAATACGAAAAAAATTGTTTAATCACAAAATTATCACACGTTCTTAATATTTTGAGAATTTGTTTTGCTTCAACATCACTGCCATCTATGTAACGTATATTGACTTAATGCACACAATTTCTAGTAAGCTTTTCTGTTTTATTTGACCAGAATGCTGTTGTTATGAACTTTTTTTTATATTTTGGTATAAATAAATCAATTATTACAAGAAAATGAAAACGATTTACTTAAACGACATTTTTATTTTGAAATTCAAACATTTATGAAAATATTTCAGAAATCATAACTAAGAATTTGTAACGTTTTCATTTACAAATTTGTCTTAAGAAAAAAGTGATTTCCCATATGTTTTATGTGTTTTACTATGGAAATTTTGATTTTTTCGTCGTTTCCAATTCCCTTAAAAAAGCTTCGTTTTTTAGATTATGGCTTGTATAATCAAGGTTGCTTTGCAATACACCAATGAAAATTAAATGAAGTTTGTTGCCTGGGTTGTAGCTTAGTAGTAGAGTGGTTACAGTCTGCTCAAGGCATTTTAGTTTTGTTTTTTCAATTAATTTTTTTTTTTAATAAAATCTAGACTATCAGTTTGTTGGTCTAAGTTCTATTTAAGGTACAATCATCCTTAAAAGCCTATAATTTCGACCTACTTCTACTCGGCTAAAAAATAGCGGCTAAAAAAATATCAAATGGTCAAATTATGATTGTAGGAGCGGGCGCAGGTCCTCAAGCAAAACATTACATACCTAAAAATATTCACAAAATTATATCCGTCCTAGGGCCCGTAATCTTGAAATTCGCCGAAAAAAGTCGCCAGTGACTTTGATATAAAACATTTTAAATTTTCGACTGAAATGACGTATCACTAGAAAATTATCGGCGACTTTTTCGGGAGAATTTCAAGAATAAGGGCCTAGGACGGGATGTAACCCTAGTATACAGGGTGTTTTGAACTTGAGTGTAAATATTTTCAGGGATGATTCCTTGATTAATTTCAAGCAAAAAATCGTTTCTGAAGGTGGCGGGGCCCCATTGGGATCAGAATTACCTTTGTTTTGATGTATGTATTTTGTAAGTACGTAGCCCATTCCGTTATTTAAATATTAATGTTTAAACATGGAATTTTATTTAAATATCACTTAAATTTAGCATTTCTCATAGTTTTTTACTCATAAAACTTGAAAATAATAAGTCATTTTCAATTTTTGCTTCTTCCTCAAGAAACATTTGATGCACGTTTCAAGATAACATGAGAAATTACAATACAAATGTGTCATGTTAATTAAAAATCAATCAATTTTGTAGCCTTTTAAGACATTTTATTATTTTTTCGTAAATACTTTTTATTTTGTTTTACTTTTGCCCCTCTCCATTAAAATCACCATGTTATGTGGATGTTGGCAAAGCACAACTTTAGTACTATAAGAGCAACAGTAAATCGAAGTACAGCAGTATAATTTCCTTCATTCTAATGCTGTTAATATATTGGCCAAGATTCAAATTTGTTCATGTCTTACTTTTGCCAAAATCATGGTTTATCAAAGAGGTTATAAGGGCAATTTCCGGAAATGCTACGTTTTACTAAGATTGTTGTTTTATTACAATTTCAGTGTTTCAAATTCAATTATTTACAATCCCACGAGAAATCACGTTAATTTTGTTTTAATTTATTATTACATTTTTATTAGCCCAACTATCTTACAATTCATACTAAATTTTCATATATAAATGTACTAAATATGAATTATATAATAAGCATTAATTTTTCCGGTAATAAAAGCAAAGTTTTTATCTTCTCCTAGATGTACCTCGCAAATAACCAATTTACCAAAATCCTGCCTTTCTCATATTTATTCGTACTTATGTACTAAATCCAAACAAAAATTTTATCCTATACTTGTTTACCGTATTTCAAACTATAAACACAAACGTGAACCATCAAATATTTTATTTGGGTTTAAGGTTATGTATACGGCTATATAATTTTCAATAAAATACGAGAGTAAAACATAAAATCAGAAATCTCATTTTTCAGTGCAACAAAAAAAAATTGCCACGATAGCCATCAGATATGAGTCAATTCAACCGAATCAAATTCCTGGATCAAATTATTCTAGATGATTTTTTTTTTCGTAGTTGCCGTATTTGTATGTCTACCTATGTATATTCCACATAAGCAAAAATGAATTTCAATTTGCGGCAAAAAATACAAAACGAACTAAAATCAATATGATTTGTTTTTTTGTGTGTACATATTATACATGTTCATATGAGAAAATAGTTTTAAGAAAATGTACCTTACATTACATGAATATATGTATGCAGGAGAGTGAGAAAAATATTATTTTGCAACAATAATAACAGTAAATAAAGACGATACGATATGTTGTTGTGGATGACATAATTCCCGGAAATTCATTTTTTTTCGTTAACTTTGCTTTTCCCTAATTCAACCTGAATTCATTTGTGACGACTTAATTTTAACAAGCAAAATAACGGACATTTTGTATTTTTTTTTTGTTGACGAAAAAATCACGCCCGTCTAAATTATGACATTAAATGGAAAGTCATGTTTTTGTACTATGGTGGCAGAATAATAACTAAAAACAGCAGTTTTCATATATAAATAATATTCTAGTCGTTGCAAAAGTGCATTCAATCGAACTGGAAATAATTTTATTTCATTGGATTGTGCAAAATGTGATGATGATGATGATTTTTTGCGACATTATACTATATAATATATAAAATTAGGTCATTTATATGTTGCACATATTTCTCATATATGTACTATAAGTTTAGAGCATTATTATACATACATACATACATATAACAAGAAATATTTTTTTTTTTGTTTAATAAATTAAAATTTGAATAAAGGTGCATCAATCAATAAAATACATTTTATGAAATATAATTTCCTTAATGTATAATAATATTCGAGCTGCACACGATTATTGAATATTATTCTAACCATATACATAATATTATACAAATGGAAAACGTATTTCACATAATGTGATTGCTGTCAAATTCATTTATGCAAATCTTATACAAAATGTAGAAAATTCTGCAAAAAAAAAACGTTTTTTACCTGTTAAGTAAATCACATCACAATTCTGTCTGGTGTATACATACATATGTATGTAGTTCTTTGAATTTCAAATGTGGTTTCTTAATACGTTATAATGTATGATTATATAAAATAATTTGGTAATTGATAACAGAACATATGTATAATCGATGAGTTACTATATTCCATACTGTTTACCGATAAATTATGTAAATCGATAAATTTGCAAAGTATGGGGAATTAACACATACTAAAGCTTTTAATTGAATTTCTGAGGAAAATCCTATTATAATGTAGTAACATAAAAGAGTGATTAAATTATTAAACCGATGGTAGGAAAGTTGGATTTATTTTTATTAATTTTCAAAGCATGAAAGGTGTAAGCATTTAATCGGGATCATCCGACTTTAAAATTGTTTAATTCCTAAATTTCATATTCTGAAACTTGTTGATGTTTTTCAACATTTCTGCTTCCACCTCGATTTGAAATTCTACATCCACTTAAATTTATATATTGACGATAATTCCTCCTTCAAAAAGTAAGGGTTGGTACGATTTAAAAGATAACTCAATTTCTTGTTTACTTTAATTTTTTATTTTGTAAAGCATTAATTAATTTTGACAAAAATTATTTAAGAAATAGGATTTTGCATTTGTGGTCTTACCTGCGTGCATCTCAATTTTATTTATATTTTCCTCTCGCTTTTGTAAATTTTCTTGAGGCTTCACATTTTATTTTAAACTAACAGGAGTTACCTGAGTTAGTATTTTAATCGAACTGAACAGCCACCAGTGATATTTGAACTGTTAGCCGTTAAAAGTGGTAAACAATTTTTCTGGCACTGTTTGGGAAGTTTAAAAACAAATTTGTATTAAAAAATTTTCTTCCTGTAAAAATCTGTATTTAGTGTACGAAATTGATAATTGAGATCTAAACTCACTGTTTTTATGGATTGATCGGAACAGCCACCAGTAATATTTGAGCTGTTAGCTGTTAAAAGTGGTAAACAATTTTTTCTGGCACTGTTTGAGATGTTTTAAACCAATTTTGTATTGACATATTCTCTTCCTGCATGTAAAAATCTCCATTTAGTGTACGAAATTGTTAATTGAGATCTAAACTCACTGTTTTTATGGATTGATCGGAACAGCCACTAGTAATATTTGAACTGACAGCTGTTAAAGGTAGTAAACAATTCTTCTGGCATTGTTTGAGATGTTTTAAACCCAATTTATATTGACATATTCTCTTCCTGCATGTAAAAGTCCGAATTTAGTGTACGAAATTGTTAATTGAGATCTAAACTCAATGTTTTTATGAATTGATCGGAACAGCCACCAGCAATATTGGAAGTGATAGCTTTTAAAAGTAGTAAAAAAATGTTCTGCCACTGTTTGAGATGTTTTAAACCAAATTTATATTGACATATTCTCTTCCTGCATGTAAACATCTTTATTTAGTGTACGAAATTGTTAATTGAGATCTAAACTCACTGTTTTTATGAATTAATCGGAACAGCCACCAGCAATATTTGAGCTGTTAGCCGTTAAAAGTGGTAAACAATTTTTCTGGCACTGTTTGAGATGTTTTAAACCAAATTTATATTGACATATTCTCTTCCTGCATGTAAAAATCTATACTTTGTATTCGAAATTTTTAATTGAAATATAAATTTACTGTTTTTATGAATTGATCAGAATAGTCACGAGTGATATTTGAACCGTTAGCCTTTTGAAGTAGTAAACCATTTTCTCTGGCACTATTTGAGAAGCTTTAAATCAAATTTGTATTAACAAATTCCCTTCCTGCATGTAAAAATCTTTACTTTGTATATGACATTTCTAATTGTAAGCTAAACTTACTGTTTTTATGAATTGGTCAGAACAGCCATCAGTGGTATTTGATCCGTTAGGCGGTAAAAGTGGTAAATGATTTTTTGTGGTACTATTTGAGGAGTTTTGAACCAAATTTATGTTGAATTTTTAAACCTCCCATTAAATCTGAATTACATCGGAGATCTCGTAGTGTGCCATCTAATGCTTTGAATAACATTTTATACGCCATTGTACATTCGTGCCAAATGATTACTTTACACTGTTTTAAAAGTTGACCTCGCCCAGATGCTCCTGATACACTACAAACTGGGAATTCTTATTCTGCAACATTTAATGGTAGTTTCAAATCAGAATGGACGGTTCGTCCTCCTTGCATTAATGTTGCCGCGATTTTTTAGCACGTATTCCTCCCAATTTTAAACTTATCAAAAATATCTTTGTTGTACTTCCTAGTACATCCAAATAGATTACTCCGCCAATACCTCTGTTCATATGATCCATGATGAAACTATTAGCCTGCTTGTGGCTTTCTATTAACAATGGTTTGTTTTGAATGACTTATTGCAATAATTCATCAACAGTTAGTTTTTTCCTTCCAACATTTCGGAATTCAATGAATCGATCCCATCTCCTCGTGACGATTGTATTCCGAGTTCAACTAAAGTTTAATTTGCGTTTTCCAAACGAATAAATGCGTCATTAAATATCTCTTCATTGAACTCGATAATTAATTCCGGATGAACTCGTCGCACCTTATACGAGGGCAGAGTGAGAAGTCTGGTAAAATTGCAACTGTGGCAATACCAAATTAAAATTTTCAGACAGATCTGTCATTTAGTTCAATTTTGACAGCCACTGAAAATAGACAACCCATTGTTTTTCTGGAAACATGGGAAAAAAGTGAATTAAACGTGTGTAATTAAGCATTATTTTCTGCGTGGAAAGACCATTACGCAAACCAAAACAAAACTTGATAAATATTATGGGAACTCTTCACCATCGATTAAAATGATTCACAAGTGGTTTACTGATTTTCGTTGTGGTCGTACAAACACAACTGATGCCGAACGTTCAGGACGCCCAAATGAAGCCACCACACCAGAAATGGTTGACAAAATCCATGATACGGTTTTGTAAGACCGCAGAGTGGAAGTGCGCGAGATAGCTGAGATAGTTTGGCGATGCTCAAGCGAAATAAAAAGGAGTTCTTGCGTCGTTTCATACCTGTGGATGAAACATGGATCCATCACTATACACCGGAGACCAAAGAACAGTCTAAACAGCGGATTTTTACTGGCGAATCTGCGCCGAAGAAGGCTAAGACGGTTTTATCGGTAAACAAGGTCATGGCCACAGTTTTTTGGGATGCACGCGGCATAATCCACATCGATTACCTTCAAAAGGGGAAAACATTCAACGGCGAATATTACTGCAACTTATTGAACCGTTTCAAGGATGTTTTGAAAGAAAAACGTCCGCATTTGGCGAAGAAAAAGTTCCCTTCCACCAAGACAATGCACGGGTGCATACGTGTGTAGTGCCATGGCCAAAATTCATGAATTACGCTTAGAATTGCTTCCACATCCGCCATATTCTCCAGACTTAGCTCCTTGCGACTATTTCCTATTTCCGAACTTGAAGAAATGGCTCGACGGACAGAGATTCGGCTCTAATGAGGAGATCATCGGTGCAACAAACGCCTATTTTGAAGGGTTGGAGAAATCGTATTATTCGGAAGGGATCGAAAAATTGGAAAAACGTTGAACTAAGTGTATCGAGCTAAAAGGCGACTACGTTCAAAAATAAATTTTTTTTGGCCGAAAATATTATTCCTTGTTTCATTTTTACCAGACTTCTCACTCTGCCCTCGTACAATACATCAAGTCCCATACTTTCTTTGAATTTCTCCCATAATCTAGTTGGATTCGATGGATTACACGTTGTCAATATTATTGTAAATACTTCTCTCACTTGTTCTGCGGTTGGTTATAATTTTCCAGTAATCCTAAACGCTGACATGCTTCTCTGTGCGTTTCACATACATGTCCGTCAACTTTTTTTAAATCTGTGAAACAAGTTGGTTCACGAATTTCATGTAGTAGGAGATAGAAGCAATCAGCATTTTTTTAATGCACCTGTACACTCGTCCCAATGTTTCACTTTTATAAAGTCGTTCGTCACCTTTAACTGGAGTTCCTTGCTTTCTTCGTTTGAAGATTCGTCTTGTTACATGCATATAGGAACATTATTGCACATGAATCACTTTGACAAAGTTCGAAAGTTTTTCTTGTAAAATATAAACGTTGATCATTTTCTTAATGCACTGCCACATGAACAAGTGCAGGTTCTCGATCATGTATTGGAAAATCAATATTCGCTAAGCCGCTTCATTACTATTTATATATCTGGCCATTTGATACTAAAATATTTCGTCTTTCGGATGTTGTTCTGTGTTTTCCCTAGATATTGCGAATGCAGTCATATCACTGCCTTTGTCAACATATTTGCAGACATATTCAATTGATTTTACTAAGTTACAGTACTTCACATTTATATGTGCTTGAAACATTTTTGAACTGTTTTGAATACTTGAACCAATTGATTCTACTTATGCCAAATCTTCTGTAGATGTTCAATAATCTCGTCTCAATCCACACATATATTTGAGCAACGTTGATATACATCCGTTTGTTCATCGGCAACGAAATACACTTACAAAAATGTATGAGATTCGTTTGGCAATAGTAACAATGAGCACCAGCTTATGATAAACTTGTCCTTTAATCGAAAACAAATTGATCTTTCTCACTGCTCATGAAAGTAGCACCAAATAATGTCATTTGAAAGCAAGGCATGTATGCTCTCATATTTTGTAGAAAATGGTTTATTTCCGTGGTTTCTCCAGTCATGTAGTGAAATATTTGTGGTGGGGGCACTTTCTGGTGTTTCCAAGCGTACTGTTCATTACCTTAAGCAATTCACTTTCACATATTACGTTTAAAAATGTTTACTTAAATTTATTTCTCTTTGTATCACTTTCATTTTTCCTTGTTCCGCTCTATTCAACTTCCAGAAGTATGCTGACGCATTCGTCTCGCCATCGCCTCCTTAGGTCCGTTCGCTCATCCTGGAACATTCTAATAAAAAATTCTCAAACATTCTGGAAAATTTTAGAACATGCTGGAACATTCTAGAATATTCTAGAGCATTCTCGAACATTCTGGAAAATTCTACAATATTTTTGAAACTGCTGGAAGATTTTATAACATTCTGGAACAACGAACATTCGACAACATTCTCCAAATTTCTCGAACATTCTCGAACATTCTGGAACATTCTAGAACATTTTATCTGAAACATTATTCTAGCACATTCAGGAATGTTCTGGGCAGTCTTGGCCACTTCGGCACTCGATTCCCAGCTGCTTCACCAACTTCCCACAAGCTAGGTGCGGTGCAGTTCAAAACCAAAGCATCCTTCGGGCTGCAGGGGTAGGTTAGGGAGTTATAGCGGCTCATTTCTGTAATGTCATAAAATAGAATACTACACTTAAATCAACTCAAAGTTAATCTCGAATATTCGAAAAATCTTTAAAATCTTAAACAATATCATCTACTACGTTATACTCAGTGCCAAACAAACCTGGAATAAACTGTAAAACCTCCTACCTATCCTATAAAATATCAAAAATCTCGAAATAAATCGAACCAAATTGAATAAGGTTGAGGATAATCTCGATATACTCAATAAAATTGGAATATTCCCGAACATCTTGAATAAAATTAAAATTGTAGGATAATCTTGAAAAATCAAAAAATTAGTAACAACAAATTTCTCGAAAAAATAAATTGACGGCGTCGAATAATCTCGAAAATATAGAATAATGCTCATAACTTCGAATAACTATGATGGCAGCCAATCCAATCAAATCCCGAAATCTGTGGGTTAATTCCAAAATCTCTAATTTCAAAAATCTAACCCACTGCTAAATTCAATCCAAACTAAGCTTGAACAATACGAAAATACAATAAATAATATTTCGCTTAATATCTATATATACTATAATACATAAGTACCTCCAAACAGATGTCGAATAAGACAAACCTCAAGAAAGAACGTATCCAACGTATAAAATTAAATTTTATTAAAAAAAAATTGAAACCATAAAGTCCAAAAATTGGGACGACTAATGGTGGATTATGTAAATATTAAATGAGTTTCGAGAATTGTTTTCAAAATTGCTACAAAACTTGACTATGTAAGACCTTTTGAGCTCTCGTAGCGCATTCATACATAATTGCGTCTTTGTAGAGTGAGTTCTCGAAACTTATGGCTCGAAAAACGAAAGATATATAATATGTAATCAACACTCAGAGGCTACCCTGAATTACAATAACTGACAATTTGCTTGTTGATTCTATTACGAAATATTCCCACTAGTGGCGACAAATTTTCTTTGGTAGGAATCCCAGAATACGTAACTTATAATTCTCGCACGTTTTTATGAACTTTAACAGATTAACTTTAACATGTGGAAAATGAATGTGGAAATCAAAAACAGGGCCCAAGGAAGGCAAAAAACTTTCGATAATTTGATAGAGTAACATTCAAAAAAATCAGGCATAATATTCGAAATTTTGCCAGAACTATGTATAGCCTATGATTCTATTAAAACTAAAACATTCGAATATTTACCACTGTATATGTAAAAATTAATTTTTTATGCTTACTCACTGATTATTCACGTATTTATAGATTACTTATTATTCCCTTATTATTCCTACCTTTGAAAGATGATTCCACTCATTATTCACACATTTTTTAGTCAGTAATCTCTAATTGTTCTTTCATCAAGCAATATTTGTTCACCAAAAATTCACTCACTATATTCATTATTCATTTATTATTACCCATTATTCACTCAGAATTCTTGCATTACTCACAAATTAATCACTCATTATTAATTTGTATTCCTCTTTATTCACTGACTTTTACACTCATAATTCACTCACTACTTATTCATTCTTCACTGAAGATTGGCAATTTTTTATTACTTATGCATGCTAATGAATGATAACTAATAAGCGATGAGTGAATAATGAGGAGTCGAAATAATCAGTGAATATTGAGAGAATAGAAAATCAATGAATTAATCTTTCGTTACTCATCATTTTTCACTGAATAATGTTCGATTATTCACTCACCATTCCCTCATTTCTCACCAATTATTCACTCTTTATTCTATTTTTACAAGAGTCAGTATAAGGAAAAGCCGTGTCAAGCGTTTTTCCATTGCCTGAAATATATACAATACATAACTCGACTTTTGATTATTCCTTTTAAAACGTTTATTTAGAAGATTCGTGTAACAAATAAAAAATTATTACATTATTTTATTAATTAATTGTAGGGCCATGTGGGCGTTAAGCCAGGACATTTAGGTATTTGTTGTTGTTGTTGTAGTGGTAGCGGTGTGACGTCGATGACGAAGCAACTTCTCTTGCCTCTAGAGAACAGAGGTGATTTTCGAGGCTTAATTACTTATATCTATTGACAAATTATTTGCAATGTTGAAGGAATAATAATCAAAAATTGAATTGACTACTTCCAAAGTTCAATAAGAAATTCGTATTTTAGATATAATATAAAAATCACTGCATTTCTATTTAAAGTAAAAGTATTTTTATATTTCAAATTATTTATGTTTAAAAGATCATAAACGTAATTTTCAGTCGAAGTAATATGAAATGCTTGTAAATTGTCTCGAAAAGATAAAGCATCCAACAATAGTCTGCTAACATATTTACGTCCCATCTACCCTGGTATCTCCTATCCATCTCCTTTAAATCTTGGTGAAAACGTTCCCCTTGCTCTTCACTGTAATCAAACGTTCACCTTGCTCTTCTTAGTAGTCACCTAAGTTTTCAGGAAAATAATCCAGATGTGAATTTAGGAAATGAAGCTTCAAGTTCATTAGCCATCCCATTTTTTCGAAATTTTCTACCACTTTTTTGGCAAGATTTACATAATGAGGGCTCTTATTGTTTCCAAGGAACTTTTCAGCAAAATTACGAAAACTATTCCTTGCCTAAACTATGCCTTTTCTATTTTTGTCGTCTTTGATGTAAAATTCTGATCCCGGAGCATCTTCCGAATTTCAGGCCCATTAAAAATGCCTTCTTTTAATTTTGCTTCGCTTTTATTAGGAAATTGTCATATCAAGTATGTAAAACACTGACTCTTCTTATCTAATGCTTTTACGTATTGTTTCATTAACCCGAGTTTTATGTTTAACGGCGGAAGCAGTATTTTTGAATGATTGACTAAGGGTTCTTCAATGACATTATATTTTCCTTTATCTAGATTCTTTCTAAGTTTCCAATCTTTTTTTTTTGATTGTGATTACTACGGTATCTTCTATCACATAATCATTGAAAGCTTGGATATTTTGTATATCCAGGCTGCTGTCTTAACACCATAGTAATCATTTTAAGATCACCGCATATTTGACAGTTATGCTCCTTGTATTTTATTTTATCTAAAACATACTTTATTGTTTCGTATTCCTCTTATAATTTAGTAGATTGGGTTATAGGGACATAGGTGTGGCCGTTATGTAGAAGTACTGCTTTTAAACTTCGAATAGAAGAGTCTATAAAGAGTCTCCATTGTTCAGCGACATAAACATTTGGTTTTAATTTGTTCCCTGAACATCTGTGTATATAATAAACCAGTGATTGATTCTCACTTACATTATGATATTTCCTGAAATCCTTTTCTCTATTTCTGGTAAAAGATGAATTGGTACCTTTTTTGAGAAAACCACGCTTCTTAAATTTTGCAGCAATATACTCTGTCATATCTTTTGAGGCCCCTATCCTTCTTGTAAAATTATAATGATATTTGATCAAAAAGTTGTGGACCTTTACTTCGTCGGTTACTCTTGTATTCCCCATCATAATCTTCTGAATCACAGGTTTCAGAATCAGAATCTACTTCTTTGATTTCCTCCTCTTCACCGTTATCAACTTCCATGGAACTTTCTGTCTGGCTATCAATTTCCATTTTGTCATCATCATCTACTGTCGAAGAATTTGTACTGTTCATGTTGTTACTCGATTTTGCGGAAACAATTGGGCTTGTAACTGAAGATACGTCTGGATATTTTATTTTAGACTTATTTTTAGAGTTGAAACCGTTCACTTCTATTTTGCAAAAATAACAGTTTTGTTTTGATTTGAGTCTTTGCCATATTGTAGGAACTATGAATTTAAGATACTGTTCATTTTTACTTTTTTTATACCGGCTCATCATAGTAAGACAAGGGCAGCAAATCATTTTAGAAACTCATGGTTTATCTTCGTCAAGTATTGGCACATTAAAACAATCAAAATAAAGCTCTTTACTTGCTTCAGATAATTTTCTGCGATATTTTAAAATTTCAAAATTACCACATACGTAACAGAAAACGTGAGTTTTTCATGTAGCCCTAAACTCTCCAGAGGTCAAGTCACCAACCAACGATGAGCTACGGTCGCATGGTGACGACGCCCGCTTTCCCACCCTGACCAGCCGCCGATACTGGGGTATCTCTCCCCTGCATCGTAAATTTCTTTTTACCTACCTTTGCTATGAAGGCATTGTCCCTCACCTGGGAACTTAGCCGGAAGGACCCATTGCCCGCCTTCACCACGGGGACGTGTCCCGGTTACAAAAGTAGATGAAAAAAAAATGGTAAAAAGTATTAAATTTGTGACTTTAAGGTTAAGTGATCTAAGTGAATGACCTCATCAGTAAAGTTCACCAAGAATTCTTTAGATACATCTCTGAACTCCTTAGACTGAGTTATAAATATAAGTATATGTAAAAATGCATGTCACTTGCGAAAAGCAAATTTCATACACACTTATTCCGAGTCTCAGGTTCATTAATTGCTTCCAACGTGAAGCATCATAATAAAATTATATCATTTGCCTTGCTATGGCTAATGATAAATTTTATCCGTTTAGAAGAGTTTCCAGCAGTGTGAATTAATCTTACGGATATGCTGACTGAGTAAACGCCGCTTGTATGATATATGAAAAATCCTGGGTTCTTGATAATCCTCTTGAATCCACGAATTTCGCCTGTACGTATGAAAATGGATAATTGGAATGCGTGGATGCGACAACTATAACGTATTTCCAGAAATATTGTTCCCAAAATAAGTTGTTTTATTAATATTAAATATTATCACTTGAGTCCTCAAAACTCTAATTAACGCCTATTGTTTAATAATTTTTAACTAATTAATTACCATTTTTTTTAAAAATTGGCTTTCGGGTTTCGAAAATTTAGGTCTAAGTAGCATACATTTTCGAAACTCTCACTACCTAAATTTCGATTGTCGGGAAAGACGACCCAATTTAAACCGTGTAGTGGGGGCGAAGCAGGCTGGCTTTCTTTTCATAACCTATTCGCTATTTTTTTTAATTTTTTTAATTAGGAACGTAACTCTGATATTTACTTTTTTTGTGCTTTACCTCCCCATCAAGAACGTATTCTACACCAAAAATAAATATTGTTTCTTAATTTTTTTCAAAAAACGTCTTATAAATTTTCGATTTAAAATATTTCTTTACTTGTAAGACAACGTTATCTTAACCTTCAAATATTTAATTATCCAAAATATAAATATTTGAAGAATTAATTTTTAAGAAAAAATCTTGGAAAATTCAAATAAAGTTATTTCTGTTTTATTTATTCACTTCAGCCATTTTTAAGCATGAATACTATTTGACGTTTACAAAACGATATGTTACTGTCTACATTAAAATTTTGGGTTTCTATTTTTGATAGAACTTTATTCTTGGAAAAACTCGTTCCAAATTCTTGGAATAATTTTCTAAACTGTTCTGGCCAATATATAACCTTCAATTTCCATAAATAGTTTTAATATGTTATGTTATGTTTCTGGCCAAGCTTTAATATTTGCGAAAACGAGCAACCTTATTATTAGACTCCATGTAAAAATCTAATCTAATCCATAAATATAATCAAATTATATTAAATGGTTCGCTAAATAAAATAATAGGTTTCTTTTATTCCACAGGAAATGGATTTCGGTACAATCATGTGCTGGGCCGATAATGTGGTCGGCCAACAAAAAGAACCATGTGTATTCCATTTAATTGCAGCTGGTAAACCAGATGTGCCATACAATTGTACGATTGTAAATCAAACAACAGAATCGCTGGAAGTGGATTGTAATGAAGGTATGTATAGATTATAGGTGTTATGCTGGCACAATAAATAATTAATACAAAAACTTTTGTAGGTTTCGATGGCGGACAAAAACAATGGTTTATTATAGAAATTTATGATCAACAAACCAATTTACTACAAGCAAATATTACTTCAAATTATTCAATATTTTCGGTGAGCGGTTTACACTCAGGGCGTCTATTAAAAATTGTAATTTATGCGGTTAATGTAAAGGGGCGCAGTGAACATGTAATTTTTGAGGGATTTACATTAAAAGCTGCTGAAAAACAAACAGGTATGTGTTTACCAATTTATTATTAATTTATTCAACTACGTAAGTACGTAGGTTTATACAAAAAGTACCAAAAAAAACCTTTTGTTCATTGAATAATGGAACGTTATGGTGTTTACTTATAAATTATTCAACAAAAATTGGTAATTTATGCGCGGTTTAATCAATTAGTTTATGTTTAAATTTATAGTAAACAAAACAAAAAAATTAAAAATCTTCTGAATTTTTGTTTTCTACATTTTAGATATCTACGAAAAAAATCTTAACTTTTAAACCGAATCGAAAATTATAATCAAACAATGTCAAAATTTCGTAATCGATTTTTTCTGATTTTGATTAGATGGTAAAAATACGGTATACTAATAATAAATATAAGGATCAAACCCTCTTATTCTGGCTGTATTCACCTGAAACATATACGTAGAAAAATAACAAATCGTTGTGCATGTATAAATTCTAAAGAATCATTGCAGGTATTGTTAGCATGATTCTGTTGATTTTTAGAATTACCTATATCCTATTATTTTATTCTTCAAATAAATTAATTATTAATTTTATTGAGATTATATGTTATACCAAATACATATAATAATATATCTTGAAGATTTTTATAATGAGCAATATAAAATCAAAAATACGGAAAGATGTCCTTTTTCTATATGTATATGACCGATGAGTGATTCTAACTGCATGAATGAACGATAAGTCAAGAGAAATTTATATGCATACGAAAATATTTATTTTTAGTACTTAATAGATTAAAATTGCCCTTTCTTTATAAATACACTTTATGACAAAACTTGCCTTCATAAAATGGTGTGCTTATAGAATATTCTGAGTTAAACCAGAAACATCTTGATGTAAATAGAGCCGGCATATGAAAAATGAACTTAAAATAAGGGATATAGAAACACTAAAAATTTTTCTGAAATCGCTAATAAACAACTCAATGTATTACTCATTTAAAATACAGATTCTAAAATTTCTCCATTTTTGATGCAATTATCAGAAGAAAATAAAGGAAATTAATTTGAAAAACATTCTACAATAATAACAATATGTATTTAAAAGAGAAAATTCAGTTTAATGACGTCATCATTTATCCACATCTAAAACCAATGGTAAGAAAAAAGATAATTGCCCAATATGTCTCCATTAATACAATGAGTGCGAAGAAATCAAAACATCAAAACATTCTAGCAAGCTTTGCAAATGCAAAATATGTAACAATAGAAAGATATTCGAATCGCAACACTTCCTAGTTTCATATCTCCTTGCCTACAAACTTTGATGGAGGGGTAATTTTTGTGTTGCATCTTTCCCACAAAAATTTTATGTGGTAAACGAATTGCAACTCACTAACACAAACAAAACAAAAACAATCAAAATACACTACTCCAAAAAATTAAAGGAACACAAATTTTTTTTCAATTTTTTTAGTGTTTTTTGAAGAGCTGTATCTTTGTAAAATACGGTCGTTCAGAGATGAAAAGAAAAGCATTTTAAAGCTTTAAATCTCTAGTTTTGAGATTTTTGAGCGGAAAATTTTTGTGAGATACCGTTATCACGCAATCATAAGAAAGAGCGCGAGAACAAAAAATTCGAATTTTTTTTTTTTTTTTTTGTAACGATCCATGGGCTCGGGAAATTTTTTTTAAGTTAAACCAATGCATAGGTCAGTTAGCCTGTTAATTAGGCGTAAATTTAATTTCATTCTGGTCTCTCTATGTCAACTTTTTGCTAAGATATCTGACTTTGAATCAAAAAAGATTCTTTTGCGTTTGATCATCGATATCTCAGCAACCAGTGATTGCACAATAAACTTTAGGGCAGCCTTAAAAACTTCAGTAAATTTCCTACAAGACCCTTTAATGATTAGTTGAGAACAAATTTTTTTTTCACCCTCAATACTGACTTCAAAAAAGTACAAAAAAAACGACTTTTTAGGTTGTCTTAGTAAATCTACCGTTACTTTACAAATATTGATGAAAAGACTAATGTTGCCAGATCATTTTACAGTTTAATGTACTCCTAATAGCCCTGTATTATTTTCAAATTGATCCATCTAACCGTTTTTCCGGACAGATTGATCAAAGTTTTATAAAACAATTAAAGGAACAAGTGATCATCAAAATAAAAAAACGACTTTTTCACATTTTGCGTTAGTTATTTGTTAACCCTTAACGATCGTAAGATTTTTTTGCAATACTCGCCCATAAGAGACGACAGAAAATTAAATAAAGTTCTGCAATATGACCAATTATTATGGAACTTGGCCATTTCTCATCCGATTTTAGTGAAATTTGGTATGCGTTATTGAAATGGGATTCTAAAACGATTCGTGGATGGAGTTCTGGAAAATGGCCAACTAGGAAGGAACTTAGCCATTTCTTATCCGATTTTGATAAAATTCAGTATGTACGATGGAAGTGGGATTCTAAAATGATTTTTGGATAAAGTTCTGGAATATGACCAACTAGGAAGGAACTTGGCCATTTTTTATCTAATTTTGATGAAATTCGGCATGTACGATGGAAATGGGATTCTAAAATGATTTTTGGATAAAGTTCTCGAATATGGCCAACTAGGATGGAACTTGGCCATTTCTTATCCGATTTTGATGAAATTCGGCATGTACGATGGAAATGGGATTCTAAATTGATTTTTGGATAAAGTTCTGGAATATGGCCAACTAGGAAGGAACTTGGCCATTTCTTATCCGATTTGTATGAAATTCAGCACGTGCCTTAGAAATGGGATTCTAAAATGATTTTCGGATAAAATTCCAGAATTTGGCCAATTGTTATGGGACTTGGAAATTTTGTATCCTATTTTTATGAATTTCAGCATTCACGATGAATATGAGATTTCTTAAATTATTGCTAAAATAAATCATTTATTACATGGAATAACCATTTTAGTTTTTCACTTTAAAAGCACATGCCGAATTTATTTTATGTGTTTAAGGAATAGGTAAGCGCCTTCCAACTTAACCATATAAATTTAACCAAAAATAATTTTAGAGTTTTATTTCTATATAGTACATGCTGAATTTGTTTAAAATCTAATAAAAATTGGCCAAGTTCCATCCTAATACGGCATATTCCAGAATTTCATCTAAACATAATTTTAAAACCCAATTTTCATTGCACATGCTGAATTTCATCAAAATCTTATAAGAAATGGCCAAGTTCCTACCTAATTGGCCATATTCCAGAACTTTATCCACAAATCACTTTATAATCCCATTTTCATCGCGAACACCAAATTTCACTGAAATCGGATAAGAAATTTCCAAGTTCCATCCCAGTTAGCCATATTTCAGAACTTTATCCAAAAATCATTTTCGAATCCTTTTCCATCGCGCATACCAAATTTCATCAAAATTGGATAAGAAATGGCCAAGTTCCTTCCTAGTTGGCCATATTCCTGAACTTTATCCAAAAATCATTTTAGAATCCCATTTCCATCGTACATACTGAATTTCATCAAAATCGGATAAGAATTGGCCAAGTTCCTTCCTAGATGGCCATTTTCCAGAACTCCATCCACGAATCGTTTTAGAATCCCATTTCAATAACGCATACCAAATTTCACTAAAATCGGATGAGAAATGGCCAAGTTCCATAATAATTGGTCATATTGCAGAACTTTATTTAATTTTCTGTCGTCTCTTATGGGCGAGTATTGCAAAAAAATCTTACGATCGTTAAGGGTTAACAAATAACTAACGCAAAATGTGAAAAAGTCGTTTTTTTATTTTGATGATCACTTGTTCCTTTAATTGTTTTATAAAACTTTGATCAATCTGTCCGGAAAAACGGTTAGATGGATCAATTTGAAAATAATACAGGGCTATTAGGAGTACATTAAACTGTAAAATGATCTGGCAACATTAGTCTTTTCATCAATATTTGTAAAGTAACGGTAGATTTACTAAAACAACCTAAAAAGTCGTTTTTTTTTGTACTTTTTTGAAGTCAGTATTGAGGGTGAAAAAAAAATTTGTTCTCAACTAATCATTAAAGGGTCTTGTAGGAAATTTACTGAAGTTTTTAAGGCTGCCCTAAAGTTTACTGTGCAATCATTGGTTGCTGAGATATCGATGATCAAAGGCAAAAGGATCTTTTTTGATTCAAAGTCAGATATCTTAGCAAAAAGTTGACATAGAGAGACCAGAATGAAATTAAATTTACGCCTAATTAACAGGCTAACCGACCTATGCATTGGTTTAACTTAAAAAAAATTTCCGGAGCCCATGGAAAAAAAAAAAAAAATTTCGAATTTTTTGTTCTCGCGCTCTTTCTTATGATTGCGTGATAACGGTATCTCACAAAAATTTTCCGTTGAAAAATCTCAAAACTAGAGATTTGAAGCTTTAAAATGCTTTTCTTTTCATCTCTAAACGACCGTATTTTACAAAGATACAGCTCTTCAAAAAACACTAAAAAAATTGAAAAAAATTAGTGTTCCTTTAATTTTTTGGAGTAGTGTAGTTAAAATTTTGTTCATCTAGCATGCTTATAATAAAATGTTACTTATACATACATAGATAAATATCAAGAGTTATTGCAACATAGTGTGAACGCGAGGCTGTTGCAGTTTTGCGACGCGCTGTACACATGGTGTGAATAGGCTGAATGAGCCTATTTAGACGATGTTGTCACCACAACCAAAGCACATAGATATACAAGCCATCAGCATTAAAGTCGAACTTAATATAAGGGAGATAGAAAGACAAACAAAAAAATGGAGTTTCATACAAATCATATGAAAAATTATGTGTTTTTAATTTCGTTTTTCTTAAATGAAAAATCACATAAATGAATTTTGATTTCTAGATTATCAAGAACATTCATGATTTGAAAATCAAATAATAAAATCTTGTTTATAGATAATATGTAGTTAATATTTTACTAAAGCCCTCTAGTTGCAAACATATCTTTTTCTCATGGCGTCACACAATTCGTTCGTGTTTTTTTTATAATTATATAAAAGTTAACATACAAGATCAATATGGTAAACTACAAATGTCAATAATTCTTTCAGCGATTTAAATACATGACTTCTAGGGAAACCGTCAAATTATTATATTGAATATAATTAGTTCCATAAGGGTTAGCCTCTTAATCTTGCATTACAAAATGTTGCATAACAATTTTCCGTATATTTATAGAATCGCTCGCGCGACAAAATTGATTGACACAATTTTACTGTATATAATGATAATTATACAGTAGAATTTTGCTTGAGATATCAAAAATCATCAAATATCCAAGATTAAATCTTCCTTATACAGAATATTTTGTTGAAATATTTTGGGAAATGGAGATTTTCATTCTAATTTACTTCGGTCTAAAAAGACCAAAGTATTGAAATCCTGTCAAAAATGACGAAAAATTTGGTTAGTCCAAAATCACTTTTCTCGACGTTTTGAATGTCATCTGGATGGCTGGATGTCTGGATGTCTGTACCCATGGTATCTCCAGAACGGCTTGTCTCATTTGGATTTTTTTTTCGCCAATCTGTTTCTATGGTCAAGGCGGAGATTTGAATAGCTTTTGGAGACTGTACGTCAAGAAGGTAAGATACCTGCCATACGAATTGACCCAAAAATACTTGGTTTTATAAATATTTACGATTTTTTTATATGTGTTTATTTGATTATTGAATTGGGTATTGAATTAGAAACTGATTTGAAAGTTGAGTTAGGGGTCAATTTGCGGGTTGAGTTAAAGTTAAGTTGGAGTTGATTTGGGGTTGGATTAGGATGTAATGAGTAGTTATTTTTTATATGATGGAACTTACCTATTTATAAACCGATTATTATGAAATTTGACATGTGTGTTGGAAATGGGATTCTAAAATGATTTTTGGATGAAGTTCTGGAATTTATTTATTTCTCTTAACCATACATAACAAAAAATATAGAAAAATAAAAAAAAAAACTCATACAAAAAATGTGGCTAAGAAGATTGGGTAATCTTTGTCAAAAAGGCAGTTTCGATTAACCAAAGTGTTAAAAATTAAATTTAATATAAAAGAAAAAACATTAAGATTATAACATACCAAAAATATTATAAAAACAAAAGTAACTTATGTACACAGTAGTAGGGCATCCAATTTCGAAATTTTGAATTCCGGTATTCCGGAATACCGCTCCAAATTTTGGTTTCGATTATTCCGGAATTGAAAACAAATATTCCGGAATTTATGAATTTCTGCTTTTCATACCAATTTAATGTGTATGTTAGTATGTATGTGAATGCATTTGTGTACAAAATATTAATAAAGTGCAAAACCGTTAACCGATTTCGTTTGTTTTTCGACTATGTATTTATGTGTATTTATTTAGCTAGGGCACTGCACACTATACATGAATTGTTGGTTGTAATATACATCATATAAATAATTTTAATATTAAAAAATAGCGATTACAGACAAATTTATCTTTACAATAAAATATAAGACAATAAATTTATTACAAAAAATCGGATTTTGTCTTAAAAAACCGGTTAGTTAAAATTTTACGGAAACCCGGTTTTCAAAACCTGGTTTACTAACCGGTTTGCAATCCCTAATCGGAATCTACCGACCGCCACACACTTCTTACGACCCCAATTCTAAGGTTATTTAAACGAAAATCTTGGTAGGTATAAAACATCGTTAGTTTTTTGAGCTTTCAATATAAATCTTTTGAACTATTCTATAATGCAGAAGTTATTAATAATAATTACCGTAGTGTTTAATGAACTAAAATTACTAAAATTGAACTCAATTACGCCACTCAGATTTTTAATCAGGATTGTACACTATCTATCTGTACACTATCTCCTTCTAGTTGGTTTACGTTTCTAACTCTTAACGATAATCGATAATTCAAAACATTCGTTTTCTTGATTTTTATTTATAGCGTTGGTGAACAATTTATTAATTAATTTAACAAATATCACACTAAACATAAAACATGGTGAATTCTAAAAGCCGAGGTTTGCTAATAAATTAAAATCTAAAATTAAGATTCACTCGTCAAAAGACAAGAATTGTTAAAAAAAAAAACGAATTTTTAGTCCTTATAACTAATTTTGGTCCAAAGGAACGATTTTCGTGTTTTTATTCCAACGGAATAGCGGATATGCAGTTTTTAGAAATTGTGTTGTCTTTTGCTTATACCTTTACTTTTATCATACATATACTATTTTCTATGTTAATCGCGCGGGCTTATAAAAACGAGTAAGCTTTGCTTCTTAGGTTGGTAGCACCATCATAACAGACATCTGTGTCAAATTTCATCTCAATATCTTTAGCGGTTAATCAGATACGCTTGTGCGTTAGTTTCATCTAAAAAAGTGCATTTTTCGATTTTTAAAATGAGTTCAGTAAAGAAGATGCAACAAGTTTGACCGGCTTCCGAAGCGTTGTAAATATTGGAAAAGGCTTTTGGTGACAATGCACAATGCAATTATTGTCCACAGCGAGTATTTTTAAGTTGTTCAAACAAGCCAGAGAACGGGTTAAAGACGATGAACGTCCTTCGACGTCTACCGTTTAACACTATGTCAAGGAAGTCAATGTTGCATAAGAAGAAAATATGTCAGTTAATACTATTCTTTGCTTGAAGAGGATCATCTTAATTTTTATCACTATTTTAAATTCAAACAGCCTGTTGAGTGTTTTATTTAAGGTGTGAATGAAGAAGAATGAATAAATGAAGAGCTAAGGATTCGACCATTTTTAATCATTTTGCATAACACAACCTATAGTATATGTTGCAAGGCACACAAACAGGTAAACAATTAAGTGGTAGTTCATCTCTGTTAAATTTACCGCCAAGAAATCAAACCTTGCTTTTGAACTCTAAAATAATCGGAAATTTCATAAAATTGCTTGATTGAGTGTATCAATACATAATAATACATAAAATTAGTGTATAGCTAAATAAAACTCACCATATTACGTCATTTTATTATCTAACATTCTAAATAACGTGAAATATAACGGCTAATTATGGAGATAGCGATTAATTTGGCTACCTTAAGCTCCCATTTTAATTTAAACAAAATTTGTATAAAATTTCATAAATTATTTGTACGTGTGCTTATTTATGGTTTTATCTCATGTATTTGGCATATTTGTTTGTACATAAACTAAACTAAAAACATAAATTAATTACGAAAAATAAAAATCATGTTTGTGTGATTATTATTTATAATTTTGTATTTTAAAATAGTTTATTGTTTTATGCGAATTTTTAATATTGTGTTACAAAATCGAATATAAATTATGTATAAAATATATATTTAAGGCTATAAAAGCACAAAAAAGTTTTTTTTAATTAAATTTTGAATGGTTTTTAGAAATATACTCGGTATCAAATAAAACCAAACTATATAATGTGTTTATATATTTTTAAAGCGTATATGTATGTGCTCATATGTGAGTACAAGCTTATACATAGTAAAACCATACCATGACATTTTGTATCTGTCATGTTATCACTTTACCTAAAAGTTTGTGTTTGATATCGTTTATAATATATTGTAAAAAATAAAAAACTACAAATTTCAATTATTAAATTAAATTAGATGCATGTCAAATTAAAAGGCCGACATGAATATTAAATTAAACAAATACTAATATCATGGTGGCTATGGGCATGAGGTGATGGATGCATTGTGGTATCAAAATAATGGATAGCTTGTTTTTACAATAAAATTCATTAGTTTTTCAACCAACGATAATATTTGTTCATAAAATGTTATCTATTAAAGATTCTTCAATATACATATTATCATGGTTTACATATGTCATAACGGCTAATGTTATTCGGTTTAAAAGAATTTTAACTTGAAATAAGCAGAAATTCATTTTGAATTTTGTCATCAAACCTGATATTTTGACTCTTTACTAAATTAATCTGAATCAATAATTAAGGCGAAAGATAAAAGAAATGAAAGTTGTATCAATCAGTAACTCTCTGTGAAAATTAACTTACTGATTAGTGATTATATATTTTGAAGAGGAATCAAACTCATTAAAAGACGAATTATGCAGATTTCTCCAATGCGAATATCTGAACATCTCTAAAAAATATTCCAACCCCATTACAGCTAAACGTTAGAAGCCGAAAAAATAACTGAAGTCAAAATCATAACAGATATTTACAGGCACTCAATGTTCCTAAGTGCCATTAATTAAAATATCAACTGAGAAATTATCAGAAATATTCATTTTCGGCTATTCACATATGGGCCTGTAGTACAAACCTCAACATACGGCTGGTACTTCTGATAATTTTATTCTAATTATTTATCAATTTGGTGCTTATTTTGTACCAACTCAGTAACCCTTTTTATGTATCAGCATTCCTCGATTGGATCATTCTTGGCCTATTTGCAATGCCAGTAAAATTTTGCTTTTACAGCACCTATAGATTTTTAAAGTCTTAACATTGCTTTTTTTTGCGAAGTAGTCATTGGTTGCCGCGAATTGTTTCCACATATCAAGTTCGAAATAATTATCGAAATTAGTACTCTGTACCGCCATTTTCGTCTGAATTATTTCGTAAATATTATATAGTTTCTGCGCCCACCTTTTTCAATCGATTGCCGCCTCATATTAAGACAATGATTTAATGATAAGAAATTTTTGCGTGTGGTCAAAGATTGGTTATTTGAAACTAAAGATGTGAGGTTTATGTTTATGTTTATGTTATATACAGTAAGTCCTCGACTTACATGATTAATTCGTTCCGAAGGTTTTCGCGTAAGTCGAAAAATCGCGTAAGTCGAACAAACCTCAAAACTCATTTTTTTTAAATCACGTAAGTTGGAATTCACGTAAGTCAAATTCGCGTAAGTCGAGGACTGTACGAATTCACGTAAGTCGAATTCGCGTAAGTCGAGGACTTACTGTAATTTAATTTTTCGTTTTTAATGCTACTGTGTAGGGCATCCAATTTTTGGCCCAAAAGTAATTCCGGAATTTAAATGTTCTCGATTCCGGAATTGATTTTTTTTTAAATAATCTCTGATTAAAAATTAAAAATAAGTTTTACAAAAAATAACCATTTTTTTTTTATTTCGTTTAAAATAATAGATTAATGCTCATATGGAACGATACTAAATAACAGTTACTACTTACACAATTGAATTAAAAATTTTATAGAATTTATAAAGTTTTCAGAATTTATAGGAATTAAACAAATTTTTTAAATTTAAAAATTCTCTAAACGCCACAAATTATAACAGTCCTACAGTAAATTCTACAAATTTTATAAAGTCTTAAAATCCAATAAGTTTCTTAAATGCTATAAATTCTGTAAATTTGATAAATTTTATAAATTCTAATAATTCTATAAATTCGACAAACTCTATCAAATTTATAAGTTTTAGAAATAATATAAATTGTTTAAATTTTTTAGAATTCTACAAACTCAAATTTTGCTTGTTGTATAAATACAGCAATTTCGATAAATCCTATAAACTTGTACAATTCTTTTATTTAAATAAATTCTATAAATCCTCTAAATTCTATATATACATTTTATGAATAAATTTAAAACTTGAATTCTAGAAATCTCATAAATTCTTTAGTTCTTAAAAATTCCGTAAATTTGATAAATTCCATAAATCTTAAATATCCAATAAATTCTCTAAATTTTATAAATTCTCTAAATTCGACATAGTTATAACTATTATAAATTCTAATATTTTTATAAGCTCTATAAGTTCTATAAATTTTATGATTTATAAATTCCATCAATTCTATAAATTATTGAAACTCCACAAATTCTATAAATGTTATAAATTCTTTGAATTCTACAAATTTTATAAATTCAAAAATTTCGATAAATCCTATGAATTTTAATAATTGTATAAATTCAATAATCAATTTCTATAAATTTCTATAAAGTTCTGTTAATTCTTTAAATCTCACAAATTATTTAGTTCTTCAAAATTGTAAATGCGAAAAATTCCATAAATTTTATAAGTTCTTCAAAGACTGTAATTATATAAATTTTAGTATGTTTAGAAATTCTATAAATAATAATAATAAATTCGATAAGATTTTATAAATTCTATCAATTCTATAAATTATTTAATCTCGACCAATTTTATTAATTTTTTACATTTTTTAGATTCAATGGGTTGTATAAATTCTATACAAACTCAAATTTGACTTATTTTAAAAATTTCATAATTTCTATAAATTCAATAAATTCGATAAATTCTACAAATTTTAGTATGTATTTCTAAAAGTTCCTTAATTTTTATAAATTTTACATATTCAATAAATCTTTCAATTGTATAAATTGAATAAATTCTGTAAATCCTATAAATTTGATTATTTCTATGAATTCTATAAAGCCTAAAAATTCAGTAGGTTAGGTTAGGTTAGTTGGAATGGCACATAATATAACCCCTTCACCCTTACTGGAACCATTTATTGCTGTTTAGGTAGCCTAGTACATCGCGCACTTTACTGTTTTCGATATACGCCGGATTGTCCATCTTGACCTAATAAAATAATTTATAAAACTTTATAAATTCAATAAATTTTATGAATTTTTTTAAATTTTATAAATTTTGTGTATTCTTTAAGTTCTTCTATAAATTGTTTTAACTGACAGAGTTCTCTAAATTTTGGTAAATTAAAATGTTTTTCTATTTTTTTTTAAATTCCCAAACTTTTATAAATACTATAAATTCTTTGAATTGTGCAAATTTTATAAAATCGATGCATTGTATAAATTTTATTCTTTCAATTCTTTGCTCTGTAAATTCTACAATTTTACACAAAATTTATTTCCCTATACTCAATCCTACTGCGATTAATTACCTTTCGTATAATTGGCTTGGACTCAAAATAGTACAAAACTTATTCACGCAACACCATCTATCGTAAATAAATATAAATATTTTTTAACAAATATTTGCTTTTATTGAACAATTTTATTTGTTATATTAAATTTTAAAGTTAAATTATTAAAGCAAAAATTGTCGTTGTAATTTTTTACAACAAAAATGGGCGGAATCATCTAAAAAATAATGAGCTCATTAAAATGTGTCTCTACTAATTGTCTTTCTTCTATTAAATGTTAGATGGAACCTCGGTAAAAATAATTTAAATTGGTTTAAGTTTCAGGTTTTGGGTTCCAGAATGAATTGCCAAAAACTTGTTCGGCTTGAAACATCTGATTTTCTTATCTGTGGTTTTACTGTGTAGTATTCAGCGAATTTTCAGCGTTCTTTTTCATTTGGACAACGAGAATCGCATATTGCTGTTGCGTGAAAAGATAATAATGAGAAAGACGTGATGGAAACCAAACGGAAAGATTTTTTTCATTCCATTGTCTCATCGAACGCGAATTGACCCCCATGTCTGCTTTGCTGCAAGCGGTTCTCATACGATGACATTGAATTTTATTCTACATGAGATTTATTTTTTTTAACAATTTATTTTATTACAACTGAGACTGCGCTTATCTAGCAATTTTTCTTTCAAATAGAAATTTTTATATTTCTAGTAAAATTCACGTTTGTTGTAACCCACTGGTCCCGTGTAGCAAGAACTCAAAACTAGTCCCCTAAATGTTTAACCAAACATTAAAAAAATTAGTTTCATTTTGGGTGTGAAAATCTAACTAACTTGTTGTAATCAAATAAAAATGTAAAAAATAAACAATTTATTAATAGTAAAATATATGTATTTACATACATAAATAACAATAAGATATAATCCTTACATTATATTTCAAATAACAAAACCAGATCATTACTGTAATAATCTGAAAACCGCCAACCCGGTTTTTAAAAATTCCGGTTTTTTGCAATATTAAAACGATAATATTAATATTAACTAATCTACTTTTGATATCTAAAAAAAAAACCGACGAGCTTGTATCCGAGACACAACCTATTACAGAGCCTTCTAGACTTCTAGAGTATAGAGCCATAATCATTATGACGTATTTTTTTGAAGCTTTATTAGTGGTATAACTTTTCACTGATTTCCATAGGAATCCATAGTAAAAATGGTGTTTTTTAGCTTCAAGTTTTTCATTGAAAAAAGCAAAAATGTTACAAATTTTTTATACAAAAGTGTTCTACATATCGTTAGCAACAATATACACGAAGGGTTTATTGGTATTAAGTAAATATTAATTGCAGAAATATTAAAATTAAATTATTTCTAAAATATATTTTTCGAACTTTCATTTTGAAAAATATATCAAAGTTGGCTCTGACGAATTAAAATAATACTTGCTACATTTATCTTTAGTTTTACTAGTGTACGTTAGATGTCTCAGATTTATACAGAAAAATACGAAAAAAATTATTTAATCACACAATTATGACACGTTCTTAATATTTTGAGAATTTGTTTTGCTTTTCCTACAATTTTTGACCTTGAAATTTTTCCAGGTGGCGTTTTTTGGTACGGTTTTTCAAAATGTGTACTGCTCACTGCCATCTATGTATATAAACTTAATGCACACGATTTGTAGTAAGCTTTTATTTTTAATTTGACCAGAATGCTGTTGTTATGAACTTTGTTTTATATTTTGGTTTAAATAAATCAATTATTACAAGAAAATGAAAACGATTTACTTAAACGAGGTTTATATATGTTGAAATTCAAACATTTATGAAAATATTTCAGAAATCATAATTAAGAGTTTGCAACGTTTTCATTTACAAATTTGTCTTAGGAAAAAAAGTAATTTTCCATATGTTTTATGTGTTTTACTATGGAAATTTTGGTTTTTTCCTCGTTTCTAATTCCCTTATAAAAGCTTCGTTTTTTAGATTATGGCTTGTATAATCAAGGTTGCTTTGCCTATTGACGATTGGACCGTGTGCTCTGTCGGACAAAAAAAAAGCTTCGTACCCATTTTTCAAAAAAATAATCAAAGTGAGCTTTGATCGTTCACTCAAATATTATATGAAATTGATTACTATTTCAAAGCTATCTTAGTTTTTCTAATGGGTACGAAGCTTTGTTTTCGGGCGATAGGTATCGCATTTCTTACTTTTCCAATCGTCAATTAACGTAGGACTACGTACAATTGAGAAAACTTTATTTGTACAGTTTAAGCGAAAACAAAATTTAGAAATTACAAATTAAAAAAACCTTTAATTGTCTAATGCTACCATCTTTATGCATTACGACATTGCCCCATGCACAAATAGTAAACCGGCATTTCAAAACGTCAAATCCAATTGTTGACCAAATTGTTTGATTTTCAATATCAAAATTATTAAAAAATAGCCCGAATCTATAAGTTCCGCCTTATTTGTAGACAATTTTATTACAATTGATTTCATTTCATTCAAAAACCCCAATTTTATATTTTGCCGGGCGAATTTTTGCTTGACGGCCGCCGAAATACAAAATTGGAGTTTTTTGAATAAAATTAAATCAATTTTAATAAAATTTTCTTAGAATAAGGTGGAACTTATAGAATTGAACTATTTCTTAATAATTTTCATATTGCAAAGTGAAGCAATTTAGCCAAAAATTTGGTTTGACGGTTTTAAATGCCGGTTTTCCGTCTTGCATGGGGCAGTGCGTTTAGGCAGTATCAGCCTAAAGGTTGATTACCCGTTGTACATATAAAAATTATTAGTTTTATATGTTTATTGTTTATACAATATGTACATAGTAAATTATATAATGTAGTTCTCAAATCGTTATGCCACAATGAAATACCGTTATAAAATAACAATAAAAAATTGGGGTTATCCGGCATCTCGGACAACACTCTTCCCACAAAGCGTCCGTTAAAGATCACCAAACCAACCATTTATATTTTACAAACATTTTATGTTATTTTGGGCAGGCATTTTCTTAAACTTGGAGACCTCTTCCCTAATATCACAATTGGTCACGACAATATAAATGTTCTGCTCTCATGTCGCCAAATCACAGACTCACAAATAATCTTACAAGGGAACCTGTCATACTGTCAAATTCAAAAAATTATAAAAACTATTCTAAGTTGTAGTACTCTGTGAGACAATAACGAAACCTATTTTTTATCGGCAACTAAACCTTTTTTGGGAATTAAAACCACCCCTTAATTTACGAAAAAAGATTAATTCATGCCCTAAAAAATAGAGATGATCGAGTATCGAGTTTATTATGGATAAGTTGCATTTTTTATGCCGATAAAAAAAAGGTTTCGTTAATGTCTCACTACAACTTAGAATAGTTTTTATAATTTTTTGAATTTGACAGTTCCAAAGGTTTCCTTGTTAGATTACTTAGAACTGACACGTGTTTTCATCTTTGACCTTTAACAATTAGATCCAGTTATACATCTCTTGCATACTATTGAAAATCCTTAAGAATTTAAATTACTTCGTCTAGAGAGCATCCACAATGTTCAAAATTGTTTTTCTGAAAATTTGTGCCGTTTCACAATATTATACGAGCAACGTCAGAATTAATCAATACGATTCGTCGCTCAGAGCTTGGCATAACTGTGCACCATTTGAGAATACCAAATTATAAAACACAAATAATACAAAATCAGAATTGTTAATTATCTTTTATCATCGAATCCCATCTCCATGTCATACAATTTCATTGTATATATCTCGCAGAGCCTTTCTCTAAAACTTGCTCCACTCTAATGGCGCCCCGTAATAATTTGCTGTTAAGGTTTATATACGACCTTATGACTCAGAAATAATACCTTCAAACGCGATTTTAATAAAGCAATTCACAAATAATGTAACGATCAATATATCGTTGAAATTTCAATCATTAACCTTTCTGTCAACACGACACACCTGGGTGTGTATTTGATTTTTGATAACATAATGAATTTTTTTTTTCTAATAAAGTTAAATGAAATTTTTATTATGATATCGTTTCTATATTTAATGTTTATCCGTCTTTGATGAAAAACTCTTGATTAAATTCATACACACCAGGGGATGAACGCTTTGGTAAAAGTGGTTTTATTTTCGTGTTGACACGAAGGTTAAAATGTCATAAAAGGTCAATAAAACGTCACAGCTCACAAAAATGGGTATGTCTTGCTATTATTGAAAGCTTACTAGATATAATTTATTTTTAAATATTGTCGGTTCAAATGACGTATTAAATCAAATTAGTTTCCGGTCACTTGGAAACTTTGAAGTCCCATAACTCGCAAAACTAAACATTTTTCGGCCTGATCTTTGCGATTATACATTTTTCTAGGATTGCATAGGTTATACAGCATATAAATTCAAAAATGTACCCAATATTTTACATCATGAAAATAAAAAAATTTTGAACTTTTTATTTTTATTTTATAGCTTTAAATCAATATGGCGTGCGGCATGTTTGATCAAATTCATCACTATTTAATTAAAATTGAAATTAAAATACATATTAATAATTTGTTGTTTCAATTTTTTTTCAATCCACAAATTTTTATTTAACTTGGTTTGATTTTTACAGGTTTTAAAACATTACATTTATATTTATCTAGAGATATTGCTTTAATCAAATAAATCTCATAAATACGTCAGTTCCGTGACGCGCGTCATCATATTGAAATTTTGGTTTACCCCCCATATATAATGAAAACAAAGACGTAGTCCTACGTCAAAAATCATTCTCCATTAAATTTGAAGCTTCCAACAAATTGCATCTTAGATATTTGGAAGCAAATATACCAACCCCACATCGACCATCACGAGTAACATGAAAACCGTCAAGGTTATAGAATTTAATTTTACGTTGGAACGGATTCTTGAAAAATTACAATGTATTTATGAGATTGATGCAGATAACTGTTTAATAGCTGTCAAAATATTCGCATTTGTTGTGTTCGTATTTTCGAAAAGCAATTCTAAATTCATTTTGTCTTATTTCTTATTTATTTTTAAAACACACAAAATAATATTTGAAATGTAATTACTTTATTTGTCTTTAAGACGTAATCACAAAACACTGAAATGCACCACTAATATGGTAATATCTCTGACGTATCAAGATCAACACAAACCGAATAGGATTTTTTTATTAGTTTTAGGTACTTAAATAACGGTTTCATTGCACAACCATCTGACCCTGGTGAGAAAGTTAAAGATGAGAAAACATTTTTGCCTTTTACAATAATTATATTCACTTACTTAGATTTTTATTTTCGACCTCTTAAACATTTTCAGCGTCCTTAAAAACCCCAATAATACTATTTAAGAAAATGAGAGGAAATTTTAATGAGTAAACGTTGACCTATTCATCGATAAAAACCAAATTCAAAAGGGTTTAGAAAAATCCGTTGAGAGAGATAAATTCAAGAATTAGGTAAGGTAGTGCTCAGTGCTCTAGTTAAGCTAGAATATTTATTTTTCCTGCTTGGTGCAAGTGTATTTGGTGTAAAGTAAACCTAATGTAGCAAGCAAAGTTTAAAAACTTTGTCTATTTATTGTATGATTATGTATACACATACGGAAATAGTTTATGTCACCGTATATTTTAATACCATTTAATTAATACAATCATTTTTATTTTGTTCGTATATAATTTTTTAATTATAGTTGTAAAAATATTTTCATACGCGATGTGATTTTTTTTAACATACATACATATATTATGTACTTGTACTCGTATCTATACATATATTTTCATAAATTTTATCATGTTGTGATTTGTGTATGTAAAAAATAAAAGTAAAATAAATTGAAACAAAAACAAAAAAAAATTAATAAATTGGTTTAAGTTTATGTACATTTTTACGCTAAATTTACGTATGTACATACAATATGGATGTACAACGAGTACTCGTATACTTGCATAGTTAGTTTGTGTATATACAATATAAAAAAATATAACATAAATTTACCTCTCATCATACCATGTATACTATATTGTGTGGCTTGAACCCCGCCAAAATGTAATGTAGCAAGCATACAGAAGAAACAACATAAAAAAAACAGCAAAATCCTCGGCGTACTGCACAGTACAACATAAAATTAATTTTTGATAGAATTTGTATGCTATTTTTTTACATACATATCTTTTCAAAAACATTACAATATTACATTAGACACATACATATAAAATAATAATAATAACAGACGAGACATTAAAATTAAAATATTTCATTTTGTGCAAAGTTATTCTAAGAACATAAATTCGAATAAACGAGCAAAAAAAAATCTTTAACATACTCATATCTTCCCGCATAATTTTTTGCTACTTTATAATACATAATATTCTGCGAGGGGGAAGGGGGGAAGGGGTGTATGTACATATTTATATGTTTAAAATTAAGTTAGTTAACAAAAAGCTTATTTCCATTTTAAAATAATTTTAAAATTTTCTATTTTTGTGTAATTTTATGCAAATTTTGTGCACATTTTTTTTTGTATGCAGCTCTATATTGTACGAGTACATGTATTTAAACGAACCAAGTTTTTTGTTTTTAATATTCTCTCACCAGCCTTCTGTAAAATTTTCATTATTCAATTCAAAATTATAATAATTCTTTTTTTTTTTATTAATTAAAAATTACAATGTTGGTTCATTAAAAAAAAAGAACAAAATTGAAAACTTTAGAAGAACAAAAAACTAAAGAAAATCTTAAGTGATAAGAATTATATTGTATGTGATAGACTAAGTTTTATATATTATGATATGTACATACATATAACTGGGACCTACTTGTAAATGGTTTTAAGCACAGTGTCGTTAAAAGACATTTATATATACGATGAGACAGTTTTTTGTATGTAAAAAACTTTTAAGCCACACTGAGTTTAAAAGTTATTCAACCAGAACTTGGACAATAAAAGTAAAATAGTTTCTCTAATAAGAGATTTAATACTAAAGGCTCAATTATTTTACTTATACCTATACATAAATGTATGTAAAGGGTGAATGCATATGGTGCATTACTTGATACTTAAGAGCATTTACACAATTCTTTCGTATATCTAGTAGTGATGAAAACATTGAAGCCGCAGAGGAAAGTGTTGTCCTTCTATTATTGCGTAGAGAAGATATTCCGCCAGATGAACGTACAAAAAGAAGGTTGAGAATTTCATCGTATAGTAAGGCGAAATGTTACTAGTACACCAATACAATACTACAGGTTGTGGCAACTTCTTATGGCACCATCTTTCCAGGAGTTGAACAACCTACCACAGAAAACGAAGATGCGAATGATGCGAAGATGTTAGCACAGCTGAAGCTATAGGTATATATGCAACAGCGATTCCATACGAAAACGATGAAAAAGAGCCAACATTTTGTCCTGTTGCTTTTCGATTTTGGCGAAAATCACTGAAAATATTCTCTGAAATAATTTAACTTGTATTTTTACCTCTCTATCTACGGTATTATCAGAGCCTTCTAGAGTATAGAGCCATAATCATTATGACGTATTTTTTCGAAGCTTTTTAGTGGTATAACTTTTCACTAATTTCCATAGGAATCCATAGTAAAAATGGTGTTTTTTCACTTCAAGTTTTTCAATGAAAAAAGCAAAAATGTTACGAAATTTTTATACAAAAGTATTCTACATATATTTAGCAGCAATATACAAGAAGGGTATATTGGTATTAAGTAAATATTAATTGCAGAAATATTAAAATTAAATTATTTCTAAAATATATTTTTCGAACTTTCATTTTGAAAATACATCAAAGTTGGCTCTGACGAATTAAAATAATACTTGTTACATTTATCTTTAGTTTTACTAGTGTACGTTAGATGTCTCAGATTTATACAGAAAAATACGAAAAAATTTGTTTAATCACAAAATTATGACACGTTCTTAATATTTTGAGAATTTGTTTTGCTTTTCCTACAATTTTTGAACTTGAAATTTCCTCACGTGGCAATTTTTCGTACGATTTTTCAAAATGTTTACTGCCATCTACATATGTAATGTATATTGACTTAATGCACACGATTTGTAGTAAGCTTTTCTTTTTAATTTGACCAGAATGCTGTTGTTATGAACTTTTTTTTATATTTTGGTTTAAATAAATCAATTATTACAAGAAAATGAAAACGATTTACTTAAACGATATTCATATAGGTTGAAATTCAAACATTTATGAAAATATTTCAGAAATCATAATAGAGAATTTGTAACGTTTTCATTTACAAACTTGTCTTTGGAAAAAAAGTGATTTCCCATATGTTTTATGCGTTTTACTATGGAAATTTTGGTTTTTTCCTCGTTCCTAATTCCCTTAAAAAAGCTTCGTTTTTTAGATTATGGCTTGTATAATCAAGGTTGCTTTGGTATTATTCTTCGGAGCCATTCGCCGTTTTTTGATTTTTGTTTTCATTTTTCTTAAAAATTCAAAGTTTTAAAGTGCTCATTTTAATGGTTGATGGGTCATATGAAAGGGAATAGAGTCTTCATTTATAATAATTATGTAATTTTTATTGTTTTAAGTAATTCTTTGTCGATGAAAAAGTGTGCTTTAATGTAAAATGTTATGTTTGATAATTTTGATACAAGGGGTCACCACTTTTTATATTTTTTTTCTGAAAGTTTACTTGCCTTAAAATCAAACAACAACAAACAATTAGTTATATTCCGTTTATAAAATTTGATTTTTTTAATATATGTAGTGTAAAATTCCCAACAATTTTGATTTAATTTGTAAAACTAATCTGTTGAAATTTCACAAACCAAACTAAATAAATCAACCTCTGTTGGGGTTTAATTAGGTGGATAATTCTAGTTAGATTACCGCTGGTGAGGTCTAACTGAATTGAGTAATAAACTTTTGTGTTGATGTTCAAATTTATTCTGTCTTATTAATTAAATTGTTACAGTTTATATACTTATTTGATATACATAAAACACTAATAACAAATGCTTACAAAATTATATTAGTAAGCAATATTTTACGTTTACTAGCAACAACTATTAATAAATTTATATTACTAAGGAATATGTGTTTTACATTTATTGTAAGATGAGCCTACATTAGCACAAATTCTAAGTTCCTAAGTCAACATATGTATAGTGTTTTGAACTTGTGTTGTTGTTGCTATGAATGTTGTAATTTTGTATCATTATAATTATGTTCATTCACAAGATTGAATAACAGTGCACTCTCAAGCATTGCAAATCGCTACTTTGTAGTTTGAAATTTGAATTAAAATTAACCGCCACTGTTTCTTTACGCAAATGTTGACACCAGAATTGCTCCGATTAGATGGGACATTCCTTCTACACAGTGCTCTCAAGCATTGTAAATCGCAATTTTGTTGTTTGTTCAATTATTATTTATGTGGAGACTAATTATTTGTATTTAAAATTAATTAATCGCCACTGTTTCGTTACGCAAAAATTGACACCAGAATTGTTTTTATCAGATGAGCCGTTATCTCGCTACAGTGGTTGAAGCATTATAAATCACGAATCAGAAGTATCGAAAGTTCAAAATCATAAGTTCGCGGCGCAGCTTTCCTCACCGACTAATGACGTCACTGCGATAATATTAGCCAAATTTCTTGACGTTTGATTTGAATTTTTCTTTAAAAAGAACCTTTGTGATCACTAAAAGTTGTATGTCGTACTTAAAAAGTTGGATGAGCAAAACCAAAACACCAAGTCGCAATTACGACAACTCGTGAAGACCATAATCGCGTTATGTCGCAATTTCTTCTAACTCGAAACTCGAAAATATGCTTACATAATCGCACCCCAGATCATGTCTCATGAAATGACATCAAAATGCGTAAAAGAAATAAACACCAAAATTCAATTATCTAACTCGTTTCGCTTTAAAGCTGCCTCTTTTCTCTGCCAATGAGAAAAGAATACAATACTCATATGTACAGGCAGAATGAGTTCGGTTCTTAATTTTATTGTTCAATTTACTACTATCAACCTCTTTTCTCCAAAATCTTATTTTACAAAATCTTGTCACCAAAAATCTGTTTGGAGAAAATCTCGTTTTAAAAATACTGTTTATTGATGTTAATAATGTTTTTATTAATCCGCGCGCGCCGTTTAATTAACATAAATAAACAATATTTTTATAATCTTAGAAACATTTTGAAAAAAAAAACAAACATTTATTTGCAAATTTCCTCGTACTTCTTTTGTTTTGAAAAATTATAAAAAGATTATGTAAAAATCTGATATTAATCAGTTTAATTTGTAACGTGAGAAAATTAGCGTAATTACATTGATATTTCTGAGTTGCATCGAACAGAATTATCATGAATATTTCTATTGTAAAACCCAACAAGGGTAAAGATAATTTAGTTATCGACTGATACCTATTTCACTTAAAAAGACAACACAAAGATGTTTATAGATGGGTTTGTGAAAAAAATAAAATGAATTTTTGTAAAAGTCATGTTAACTCTGAGCTGAATAAAGACGACGATCATCAAATAATAAAGGGACCTTCAGAACATTACCATGACCCATTAGCCCATTCGAGGTATTTTCATCTGGTAAGTTCTTACTTAAAAATAAAGGCGAAATGAACGGACGCGCCACCATCTCGAATTATTAGAAAAACCATTGTGAAATGTGATTTGAGTTCGAGGGTACAGCTGCCGAGAAATCAAGCGCAGAAAAAGAAAATTGCAAGAATACGGAACAAGTATGCATTAAAAGAACCAACGTCAATTGATGAAATATGTACTCCAAATAATTTAAAATTTTTAGAAGGGAAATTATTTGTTTTATCTGAAAAAAACTTTGGTAAAGAAAATAATATTATATTGAGAACAATATCCCATTTAAAAATATTAAGTGAATGTGATTGTTAGCTGATGGACGGAACTTCTAAAGTTGTGCCTACAATTTTCCATCAACTTTTTTCTTCTATTCATGGAAGAATAAATAACGAGATTTTTCCACAAATTTTTTGTGTAATGACAAAAAAAAGTAAAAATTCATATTATGAGTTTTTTATGAGCTATTCTAAATTGATTGTTCTCATTCCTTTAACTTGCTTAACTAGCTTCAGTTTCTGCCCTAAAAAAGTTCCTGCCGGATGACGAGCTTTTTGGTAATATCTTAAAATCATTTATTAAACGATTGCCAAATTATACCGGGTGAGTTTTGTAACTTGATACACTCAAATATCTCGGAAAATAAGCACTCTACGAAAAAATGGTAGAGATCAAAATTTAATTATTCCTCGGGGGAAATACATTAGTGTTAAAATTAGTACCCCCACCCCCTCCTTGTAGGTGGGGCGGGGGTAACTTTTTAACTAAGATAGGAACCCCTATTTTTTATTGCAGATTCGGATTCTACGGCTAAAAATACGTAGGACTTGACTGAAACATTTTTTCGATTCATGATAGATGGCGCTGTAATTGGCGATATTTAATTTTATTTGATTTCTCCTACTTAGAACCTACGTAAACGATTCTGCAATACGTCTGCAATAAAAATACCATGGTTTCGTTGTAAATACTCGAAGTTAGTCTTAAACAATTTGTACTATCGAATTCTTGTGCAGTGTATATTTTTAATACAACGCCACACAAACTTGATTAAAATTGATATAAATAAAAATCTTTTTGAAACTAATAATTTTTATTTAGTTAGCTTAATTATATTTATTCAATAAAAAAAATTTGTTAATTTTAATTCTAGGAAAAATTATAGATGATTTAATTGTATACAAAATTATTTGTACATAGAAATTTTTATTCATAACTATTTATGCACATTAAAAATTAAGATAAAAGAATAGTAAATTAATTAAAATTAAATTTTTTTTTTGCTAATTAAATAGTGATTTAGTCAATTAAGATGTATATGCCCTTATTTAGATTTTATTACTTCTCTTTGACATCTTGCAAGTGGTCCAGATTTGTCGATAAAATCTCATGGAACCTTATCGCTTATGGTTTAATTAGCAGCCTTCTATAAATGTTTGGTCTTACTATTTCGTGACTATGATCTCTCGCTTTCATTTAAATCCTCGCAAGTTTAAATCGGAACTCTACCTTGGTCGTGGTTACTAATTATATTCAAAAAAATTCTATTGGATATCGTCAATTACAGCGCCATCTATCATGAATCGAAAAAAAATGTTTCAGTCAAATCCTACGTTAGCCGTAGAATCCGAATCTGCAGTAAAAAATAGGGGTTCCTATCTTAGTTACAAAGTTACCCCCCGCCCCACCTACAAGGAGGGGTGGTAGTACTAATTTTAACACTAATGTGTTTCCCCCGAGGAATAATTAAATTTTGATCTCTATCATTTTTTTCATAGAGTGCTTATTTTCCGAGATGTTTGAGTGTATCAAGTTAAAAAACTCACCCGGTATAGCGCCGATTTGCCTCTATTTTATTGATCATCATTTAATAATTCTCTAACTTTGGGGTATACGTAAATTCCCGGAAATAATATCTCGTTATCATGCAGAACAGTTTCTTTATGTCTTAACAATGATTTTGTTTATGTTGCGAGGATATTTGAGATTATTCCTAAGTGATTACGCTACGCCATTCTTTATAAAATTGACCGGGTATCAAATATACAGATTGGATCCTTTTTGTAACTAAGGGTAAGGTGCAATTTAGGAGAGAAACAAAAATATAAAATGGGGCACCGCAGCCCTGGTTTTTAGTAAGAAAATACCTAAGAGGATAACCATAGTGAATAAATACCCGTGTTAGACAAGCGATGGTTTCGAAATTAATTATTAAGCGTATTTTATTAGTAAAAGGAATAGGAACTGAATATAATAACCAAGAATTGCTTTAATTTTGTGTGTTAACCATGATGATTGAATGAAACTATTCCGGAATGGATTGAAAAATATAGCGTTAGGCTTATTCAGGTCTCCCATGTCAATCTCATATATTACCGAAAGTTATAGGAGGAGGAGGGGGGGGGGGTGGCGATAACAACCATCAGATATTGATTTAATATGAATTTTAACGTGATCTCACAAGCGTCCAGGTCCGATCTTCTGAATAAGCGGTAACGAAAAATCGCAATTCGGAGGGTTAAGGGATAATAAAACTTGAAATTGTTGGTTACAAAGTCTATCACACTAAATGGAAATTATATTAAAAAAATTTTAAAAAAAATTATTTTCTTGCCACACTTATTCCTTGATCTTCTTATTAGTGGCCAACGTTTTGCATTACGTAATATTGTCATTCTTCAACATATCGGATTTATACTTTTGATTTAGACTGCGAAAAAACTTAATCGCAACAAGTTAAATTCAGCAGAAATAATTATTTTTGACTGCCAACAGAATGTTTTTGCCCAAAATAGTTCATACTTTCAACGTTAACCATAAATATTTTTTTCTAATTGAGGATGTGGATTGTTTGAGGTGACGGATTATGCAAATATTATCCAGACCATTCGAAATATTTGTAGATTTCTTATAATACGCTTGTTTAGGACAAATTCACGAATAATAGAGATTATCTAGATCAAGGACTTCGCACTAAAACTAACGAATTTTTCGAATGGGTTTTCTTTGTTAACTGTAGAAGAATTATATACCTAACGTATCTAATTCAGAAATTTGACAATATTACAGTTCAATTTAACTTAATTTCAACAATTGCTATCACGTTCTATATAGAGCAGAGACGAATAATAAAAGACGCCTTTTGTCAGCACTGTATAATGTTTACACGTGACGTCTTTTCGAATGACATAAGCCATTTTGTTTTAGTACAAGGTAGTATAACTTCCACTATGGACAGGTATACATTGCAACAACGCGTTTACATTATTTAAACTTATTTTAAAAATGGCAATGCGAGAGATCCATTGTTTTCAAGCAAAATTGTATTTAGCGATGAAGCTCATTTCACAATGGATGGAAGTTACTGTTTGGTGTGCATTTTGAACAAATGGAATCATTGGGCCACATTTCTTCGAAAATGGTGCTGGAAATGCCCACTTTTTATGCCCACAATTGAATCATATTGATGTGTCTAATGTCTATTTCCAGCAAGACGACACTACATGTCACACAACTCGAGAAAACATTACGTTTTTGTGATCGAAATTTCCTCAATGTGTAATTTCACGAAATGCAGATTTCAATTGACCTCCAAGGTCATGTGATCTAACACCATTACATTTTTTTATGTGAGGTTTTTTAAGGGTTGTTTATTTCATTTTACCCAAATTATTTGACGAAAAGTGCAGAAAGAAAAATTGGCTTCCAGATATGGTAACGACGCAGATTTTAGTATTAAGATTCGAATGCTATAGCTGCACTAGCCTTCGTTCCGCCTGATGAAATTTTTTATTATTTAAATACAAACATTTATTAGAAACCGAATCGATAAAATGAGATCTGATGAACAATTATTTCCAAATAAAAAATATCTATCGATCGAGAAAAATAAATTGAAGAAAAATGACGTTGACTAATTTAACTTGGAATTGTAGAGGTTAACGGCTTCGGTAACTCTCACGGGCATACAGGAGGTCGCTGTCCCCACCCCCCCCCCCCCCCCCCCCGCTTAGACCTCCCACCGGCTTTAAATTTGAACTACGGGGACGTTGGAGCCGGGATCAGCAAACATGTCGCCCTGCGTGCCGAAAAAAATTGCACTATTTTGTTATGCAACATTTTGTAGTTGCAAAATTAATAAAAAAAAACAATATTTTGTTAATGCAACATTTTGAAATGCAATATTTTATATCGATCCCAGAAAAACTCTTTCACTTTCAATATTTCATTATAAAATAATCAAAATAATTATTTCGGAAAACAAAATTTTAAAAAACTAGATATTGCCTAACAAAGTTTTGGTTAACTATAGTTTATACGGTTAGAATTCAAAAGGCAAGATTGAACGGCAAAACAAGATTTTGCTGAACTAATTTTTAAATCACCATTTGTGATCCAAAATCAATGTTAGATTAAATGTTGTTGTTGCTTCATATATAAATTTTAATATGATCCGAATCACTATGCGTCTAGGTTCTAAAAATCACAAATATGTACCTAAAATATCAAAATATGTGGTAAAAAATGTGATTAAAATAAAAAATTGGTGGTAAAATTTTGAAAAGAAAGCCAACTTACCATAAGAGGATTTTAATTCACTCATTCAAAAAAACAACGAGCGAGTTCACCCTCAAGTCGCAAAAGATTTATGTGAAAACTTTTTTGTATAAACATGTTTTCAAGCCATTTCGATGAGGCTCAGAAATCCCTCCATAATGAGGGATGTTGTTCGCTCAATATTTAAACTAAGTTACATTTTTGGTTCAAAAAGTCAATAAGTTATTCTATTTTGAATTTGGAGGACGAACCTTACTGACATTAATTGAGCATGAGCAAGGTACAGTTCTGTTAAGTTAATCACCCAAAACCTGTCATGTACGCTTTAAAATATACCATTACTCATACACAGCAATCTTGTTCAAGATCCCATAGTAGTAAATGGTCACGGTATACTCGCTGAACAAACAAAATCAAAAGCATACCGATTAAACAATTTTAAAATTATTATTTTATTATGTATCAATGTATATGTTCAATTTTCACAGCTCGTTATTTCCATTTAATTTTTTTGAGTCACTTACACTATACAAGCATAATTTTTGGTCCTTTTGCCCGTATGTAATTTTCATTTTCAAAAACTCTTGCTGCTACGTCATATATTGAAATGCCGGATGATGTTGTATATTGCATGTGTATGCGTAGATTTTGCATTGATTTTACGTTTCATTTATTTTTTGTTCTTATCGATATTCACACATACCTGCAATATTTTTTGTTGGTTTCGGTAACCGATTTCTATACAATTTTTTACTTACTCCTGCCGCTAAAGATGTTTTCACATCAAAAAAGTATTTACAATATTGTGGCTGTAAAATGGGACAAACTAACTCCACTGTATTATAGAGGGCTGGAGAGGTTTCCAAAAATGGTTTCACATCTCCAAACATTTAGAAACGTGGACAGGCAGACGGTCCCTACTTCTAAAGTGCACCGTGAGGGTTGATTCGATTCATGATATTAACCCTTCCGCGTGGAGTACATGTGTATTTCAAGCATAAAATGTCATGCATTAATATCTGAGCAACTTAGCTGATGTATACTTATACAAATAGCATCTAAAATAGTTCACGGTGTCTTGTTGAAGTTCGTATTTTGTAATGACGTACACATGTACGGCAATCCGCAGTAGAGATGATCTTATGCATGACGTGTACGTGTACGGCACTCCACACGCGAAGAGTTAAAATGGGGTAGGATTGCATTATCTATGTTTTTATAGGTCAACGTACTCTCATTTGATTCATTAAAAGTTCAAAGATTTTTTTTAAATACACAAAATTTTGGAGTAATCAGGTAAATATCTCACTGGACGAGAATTTATCATTTTTGATAAAGGTGTATGGTCTAAGAACTGGTGAACGTTTTCCTAAAATAGTTTTATAACGGCTCAAAATTAGACCTATTTAAGCCGTCCAGGTTGATCTATCTAGGGATGGCTTTAATGTTTTGATGTCTCAATAGCATTGAAAATATACTGCAAAAATGACAGGAGGTATAAAATATTTTAAATGGGATCACTACATTTGCCTGAAAAAAAAATCCAGAAATTTTAAAATCCAGAATAATTTAAAAGTAAAAATCCACAAAAATAAAATCCCGAACAAAGAAATCCAGAAATTACCGGAAAAGGTATCCAGAAAAAAATCCAGAAAAAATATTTTATTGATATGAACTTTTGACATCACTTGAAATATTTATGGTAGAACTATCAGTAGAAGCGATATGATCAGCAAAATTCCTTTGATCTGTGTCTGAAAGGTTGATGAAGCAATTTCCATTATCGTAAATATTAAAAAGTTTACGGAAAAAGGAAAATTCGATAGACATTTTATAAATTTTAATTTTAATTTGGTCCGCACTTTGATAATTGCGTTTCTGGATTTTAGTTATCTAGATTTTTGGTTCTGAATTTTTTTGTTTCTGGATTTTTTTTCCTGGATTTTTTTCGGGATTATCAGTTTCTGTATTATTTTTTTCTAGATAAGGTAACCAACCCATTTTAAATATAACACTCAATAATAAAAGCAACTTTACATTCGCCTTAAGATAGGTTTGGTCAAGCCAAATTGCCAGTAAATTGGTTTTATCGGGAGAGAGACAAAATCCCGAGAGTCAAAATTCCGAGAGTACAAAATCCCGAGGGTACAAAATCCCGAGGATACAAAACCCAGAATATACTAAATCCCAATGAAAATGGGATACCAGCATATTCCCGAACAGAAAAATCCCAAAAAAAAAAAAAAAATACCGAAAAATACAAAGTAAACTGCCCCATCGAAAGGGAAGACCCCAATAAATTTTTGATAACTAAAATATGAAAACAAGGGGAATCTACATAATTTCATGTCATCCTTGCGCGGAAAGGACCAATGCTAGGCGGCTTTGAGGAGTTTTTTATTTTAGTATGTGAATTACAAACGTAAATATTTTTACAAGTGTTAATATTTTTGAAATTTTTCTGACGTTCTCCTGTCATCATTGCGCAAAGGGTCCAATGCTAAGCGGCTTTGGGGAGTTCTCTATTTTAGTATGTGAATCATTATTAAAAAATACAAATTTTTCAGAAATGGTTCAATCACTATGAATATTAGAATATTAGAATTTCATAAAATAGTCAGAGCGGGGGTTTGGGGGCGGCAGGCCCCATCCTCCAAGGAATAGAACGAATTAAAATAATATTTCAAAAATTTGTTATTTTTAAAAAATTTGTTTTTTTGGGATTTTTTTATTTTGGATAACGATACCATCCCGAAAATTTCATGTCATCCTTGCCCGGAAAGGACCAATGTTAAGCGGTTTCGGCGAGTTTTTTATTTTAAATGTGAAATACAAACGTAAACATTTTTAAAATTTTTCTGATCTTTCCTATCATCCTTGCGCAAAGGATCCAATGCTAAGCGGCTTTGGGGAGTTCTCTATTTTAGTATGCAATAATTATTAAAAAACATAAATTTTTCAAAATGCTCCAATCTCTATGAATGTTAAAATTTCAAAAAATTGTTAAAGCGGGGGTTGTGGAGCGGCAGTCCCCATCCTCTAAGTTAAGGTATAAAACGTATTATAATAATATTTTAAAAATTTGTTTTATTTAAAATACTTAATTTTTTGGAATTTTTTTGTGTTTTCAGGATTATTTTATTCTGGATAACGATACCAACCCGGTTATAACGAGGTCGAAATGATATCCCGCATTTCAAAATCTCGCTTTATCAAAATCACGCCCAAAAAAATACCGCTTTTTACAATCCCATTTTCATAATCCTGCTTTTCAAATTCCCGGTTTTGATTTTTAATTTACTTTAAATTAAAATTCTCCTTCACCAGAAGGGGCGGCCCGAATTAAAAAAAGTATGTCTTTCAAACCCAAGATTTTGAAAACCAGGATTTTGAATCCCGAATTTTGAACCCTCCCCGGTTACAACATATTATCCTTCGGGGTTTCCGCGGGATTAAAGGATTTTGTACCCTCGGAATTTTTTCTTTACGGGATTTTGTCCCCTTGAGTTTTTGTACCCTCGGGATTTTGTACCTTCAGGATTTTTATTAGCGGGACTTTGTCCCTCGAGATTATGTTCCGCGGGGTTTTGTCGCTTGGGAATACGTAACCAACCCGTTTTATCACTAAAGAAGGTCTAAAATACATAATATCAAAAATTCAAGTGATATACATCCATTTGGACTGCGTTTGTAGCTTTGAACAATTCAGGGTCTATAGCCAGATGGTCGATACCATTCTTAACGACAAAAACTACATTTTCACATATTTTGAGTCGGTATAAACTCATTGAATAAAACGTTCTCCAGTTCTCCTGCTAGTGGGTCCACGAATATCAAAAAATCACAAAATTTGCTTTTCGGGAAGAACTCCGGATCATTAAAAAATGTACAGTAAACCTCATTAAATTTAATTACTTTTGGTTTGTCCTTAATTTATTGATCTAATTTCGTGTTCCTCAAGAGGTGGCCCGCGGACCAATACCGGTTCGTGATATACCATATGTGTACTGGTCCGCGGAAAGTCTACAAAAATTCGTATTAATTTTTTTTTTAGTTTTCTTTTCTAAAACTGGAATATACAATTCTTAAAATTTTGAACGTAAGCGCCACGAGATCCACAGAAAATAAATCGAATATATTAGTGGTCCATCTTGTGTTGAGAACTGCTGAGCTAACTTATGCAGTTGAGGCAAAAGTGTAACTTTTGTAGTTTCTAAAAAAAAATATTTCTGTGGTTTTTTTGAGAAACTAGTTAACTGCATTTTTGTCGTTTTTGGGTTATGAATAAAAATAACGGGACAATTGTCTAAAGTTTCAAAAATATATTTCAGTTTTCCAATACTTTCCACCAATTTTCCGGAAAATCTAATTAAAAATAAGTAATTACTACCAAAACCTACTGCGAGTTTTTATTTCAAATGCGTTTTCTGAAAAATTTACTTTTTGCAGTTAACTAGTTTCTCAAAAAAACCACAGATTTTTTTGCTTAAATGTTTTTGATTTATCAAATTTTAAGCTAATTAACAAAAAAAAAATATTTGGAAAAATCATAAAATAGGTGCTAAAACATAAAATAAGTTGAAATATGTAGATAAATGTGGTAAACTCATTCGCCTTTATTTGTTCCAAATCGAAGAAATATCCAACAAATGTTTGATTCGAATTTCCCAAAAAAAATTGTTTTGCCTAAAAATCAGAAGCCTATTGATAAGTAATTTCCCATGGCCAAGGGCAAAATTTCGTGAGCCTGAGGTGTAAGATGTTATCTCGTCAAAATCCAAAAAATCTGGTTTAATTGGATGGATCATGATAATATTAGGAAAGCTAATTTAGGCGCTAAAGACCGGGCCACTCCGGAGAAAGACTGTGCTGAATAGTTCTCAATATTTACAGTAATATTTTTATAATAGTACTGTTAATTTCTTAGCTCTACATAAGTAGATGTGGCTTCAGCTACTAAATACACTTAGTGATCAAGACCTTGGTGTTTAAAGAGCTCCAAACATAACAATCATTTTCATTGAGTTTTCTTAGGTAAACTTTCAAGCATTAGTTTATTTTTAAGCCGGTTTTGATTATTTCTTGCATTCTTAATTTTTCTATGGATTGGTACTGAATATTTTGGCGTTTACTGAGTTGACTGAAACTGCTAACGCCATTAAGTACTGCCTTCCAGTTATCATTTGTTCTTATTATTTTACCTAGGTCATAAAAAGTGAAGCAAATTTAAGGGATGGTTACATCTAAAGAACAATGTTGGGTTTTTGGATCATTCTATGAACTTCCCCTCAAAAATCTATACTGAAATTACCGAAAAACCTGATCGGACCAACTTTTCTTTGTTAACTCACAGTAATTCCTGGAATTGGAACTAAAAGGCGAATTCCGGAAATCAGATCTTGATCCAGAATACTATAAAATTAATTTGCTCAAAAAATTAACATTATGTGTAAATTATAAACCACCTATTTACTTTAAGTTAATCTGTATATAACTCGACGCATGACAAAATTTTTCACATTTTAAAAATTTCTAAAAAAATTCATTTAATGCGCCAATTTGAATAAAAGGCCTAGGTGAAATAAATGAAATTTTCAAATTTCAGTGCAAAGGCCGATATTTACGTACAATTAAATTAGGAACCTTTTTACTCAACGTTGTATTACCGAAGTTTTAGTACAAATTGGAAGGGTGCGTGGTCGATTTAAAAGTTCACAAAAGTGCATAGACCGTTAAATAAATCTTTAGATTAGTTATCAATAAATATTATTGAATAATAGCAATTTTTCAATTAACAAATTCCGTACTATTTGAAACTTCATAGCATACAAACAGTATTCAGTAGAGTAGCGTGCGAGTACAGACACATTAGCGATAAAAAAACATTACCAGATTTGACTATTTGACAACGATTGAAAAAATTGGGGGCGAAAAGTTGTATCGGTTTCCCGGAAAATTTATTGTTTAGTCTCAATTTCCCCTACAAGTTAGAAAACAACAAGAACAAGTTTCGAAATAATCGTAACAAATTTAATTTGTGTGAAAATTAAAAATTATTTAGCACAAAATGCAAAAAGCAGAACAACAATATTCTTGAACGTAAAATTGTGTTATAATTGTTTAAAACTTTTTATGGTGATGCAACTCCAATTGAATAAGCATTATTATAGATGCCCAGTTCAACAACGGTATAAAGTCTTCCAAAAAAATTTAAAACCACAAGAGCTTCCAAATCATAAAACTAAAACTTTTTCCTCGTATCTCAATTTTTTTTTTCTCTTTTATAAAGCTTTCTATAATAAACTTACACAAAAAAATATCGATACAGCATTTTTATAGCCTTTTCCATGATATTCTCAGAACACAAATTATTACAGATTTTTGTTGAACTTTTATATACAAAACAATTTTCTTATTCCCAAACGTGTCAGCTGTTTAATTTTTTCTTCTTCACTTCTTGTTTGAGCATTTTCCTTAAAAAAAAAAAAATGTGAAACAGTTTCCCTGTTTGTGATATTTTCACTCTTGATTTTTGTCGTTTCATTAGACATTTTGATATTAAGCATCGTACGTACAACAACAATAACAAGTTTATAAATTTTCAGTAGAGATTTTATGTTTCTCGAGGAAGAAACAAAAAAAAAAAGAGAAAAATTGGTAAAATCAAAAAATGTCTAACAACAAAAGCTTCTCTTGTTACAAAAACAAAAAAAAACTTTGTGCTATTGTTTAATTTATTTCATGATTCAAGTCATGTTTGTTGTCTTAGAGCTTTTATTCATTCTATTTGCAACATCCAAACTACATTTATATATATACTAGTATAGACGAAATAAGTCTAGCACAAAATTTATAAAACAAAAAGGAAAAAACAAACTTTAAAGATGGAAAGTTATAGAAGAATTTTCTTTTTGTGGGATTAAATACATTTTTGTTGCTGTTGTTATCTTTGTAATCAACACTTTTTATTCAGCTTATAAATATCAGTATTTTTTTGTGTATATAAATGTATAGTATGTACTATGCTCAACTTGTGTGGTTTTTCTTGTATTTGTGAAAATTTAAATGAAATTATAAAAACATTGTAGAAAGAAATAATTTTTAAATTTATTATTATTTTTGGCAAACACAAAAACGAAAAGTTGCAACATGAAAAGGAACAATTCTTATAAATTTATGTTTTGGAAAATAAGTTTTTCGTTTTTTTTTGTGTTACTGCTCTTATAAAGTGTATATCTGGATATAGATAAAATGCAGACTTGAAACGAAAAGTTAAAGTAGTGGGTGGTACAAAGAAAGTTCTCTTGTGTTTGCTATGTGTATGGGAGTTGTTTCTTGCTTGAATAAAGAAATGTTATGTTTTTTCATTGGCCTGATTACTAGACTACTTTGTGGTAATTAAATGTAGTATAAATCTGTGGAATCAGTGAAAAATAAAAATGTATTTAAGCATAGATTTCAGTTTGTATGTGTTATTGTCTATAATTTGATTAATCCATCTTCTCTTTGTGACGATTGCTCCAAGGCGATTATAATGCCTCCCGCCAATACGAACGTTAGCGCTACTAGAGCTTTTATTATTTATTAGAAATAGGCGATGGCTTTAGGCTCAAAGTTACTAAAGGCGCTAAAATATGTTTTTCTGATAAAGAGATTTAGAATAAAAATTTCCAATTTCCCAGCAAGAATAAAAATTACTTCTCCGTTGAGATCCAGCCCTAAACTTGTTGTAGATGTTTCCAACATAATAAAATAGCGGAGGGACTCTCATATATATCTGCTTTCCGAATATTTTCGTAATTTTGCGATCAGCTCAAGAAATGACAACTTTTCCAATAAAAAATTTAATGAAAGAGTTAGCGAAATTTAAAAAGTGAAGTTCTGGATTTTTGATTAACCGTATTGTATATTGGGTATCCATAAACAATACTGATGTACACAGTTTATTAAGAATGAGTTCTGACATCAATTGTTTTAAGCAGGACATTTCCTTTATCGCTTATGATGCCGCAATGTATGTATTCGATTACAGTTGTTGGCGTTTGCCAACTAATTTTTGGCTTTCGGAGCACCAAATGACAATGCTTTTTGCACATTAATCGTATACTTAACAATTGTACATAGTACATGCATCATATTTTTCGTTTTGTGGTTTTGTTTCATTCATTTATTTTTTATTGAAAATAATAAAATATAAAACAAAAGAGTATATGTATTTGAATTTATATTTTTGCCTACTTGGTTTTGTGTGTTTCAAGCTGCGAAGTAAATATTTTTTTTTGATTGATACATTTCGTTGTAAATTGTCATTTCATCATTTTCAGTGCTAACTATTTTGTTGCTTTTGTGATTATTTTTTTTTTTGGTGATTTTTTTATTACAATGGAGCGTCCAGAATCGAAATTCGAAGAATGCAATCTAGAGAACGTCAACGTCGATATCGAGCAAATCTTACCGATGAACAGCGGCTCACACACAACACACAAGAAAATACAAATGCTAGGCATAATCGACGTAATCTTTCAAATTTTATTCAGATTTTCCGAAATAATTATAATGAAAATAATTGTGTGGTATCTGCACTCGGAGAAATGGTTGAATGCTGTTCACATTGTAACGCATTTAATTAATTTGAAAATTGTAACCGAAGAGAATAGAATTTGTAGTTTAATACATTAAATAAATAAAAACGTACGCACATAATTTTACTTTTATTTAATAAAATTTATTTATATTTATTGAATACAAAAAAAAATTTAATTAATATTTTGTACCACCAATCACCATTTGGCCGCGCGAGGTGGGCGGTATGTCACCGCACTGAAGATCGAGAGCAGACTGATTTCTAATTATAATTTTTATTTATTTTGTTTTCGTTTATTTTGTTTTGTTGGTATATACCTGAGATTAAATAGGTATGTTTTTTGGTAAAATGAATTCGCGTGCGAACTAGTTGTGTGGTGGAGAGCGAATGAAAGAATGTGTGTTGAATGAGTGATTGAACGAGCCGCCACAGATTGTTAGAAATATAGTATTTAATGAAATATTTTTTGATTAAATATTTCAATTTGTTAATCTCTAAATATTCTTTCTATTAATTTAACTAATTTAAATTGAAACTTTTATGAATTCCAATTTTTGTTCATCTATATAGGTATATAAAACAAAGTCGGGTCAGTTACACCATTTATAACTGAAGAACGGCTGGACCGATTTTTATGATCTTTGATTTATTGGATTTGTCTCCGCCCGAATAGCAGAATAACTATTAAAACATCGGAAAAATTCACGAAAACAAAATTTATGAAGAAAATTCATTTTCCCATATATTTTGTATGGAATGGCTTTTTTGATTTTTTTTTTGTTAATTTTTAATTTTCACGAAAATTTAGAACTTTTAAAAAAATAAAAAATAAATGGTTTGTTTACAGAAAAAAGACCAATAATATATTATTTGTCTATATTCATCTCTCTGCAACTGTCCATGCTTGAGAAAGAAGATTTTATATGGGAATTTGTTGTTGTTTTCGTTTATTTCTGGTCTCAGTATTTCATGTCTCTTTTGCATACCATTGAGCACGTGCTTAGCGATTTATCAGCAATTTTTTCAAGTTTTCACCAATTTTCATTCAGTTTTCGACGGTTATTACATTTGAATTCGATTCAATTAATTCTCTTCGAACGATTTTTTCTGAAATTCATCAGTGAAAAGTGATTTCACAGAGGTGAGTTCAGTTTGATGAATTACACATTGTAAAAGGTTATGTATAGTTTGTACCAAATAGATGACATCATATGTGCCAAGATTCGTGATCCCGAAACCGATCCAACCCTGCATGATGTTGTAATTACGAACATGATTCACGGTCCGTGTGGTGCCATCAACTCCCAATCACCGTGCCTGGTCGACGGCAAGTGTTCCAAGCGTTATCCACGAAATTTGACAGCGGAGACTATCCCTGGCAACGATGGTTATCCACTGTATCGGCGTCAACCGCCCGATGATAACGGTAGAACTATCACAAAGGAAGTGAAAGGAAAGGATTTCGTGGTCGACAACACTTGGATTGTTTCGTGTTCCCCACTTCTTTTCAAAACATTCAAGGTGCATTGCAACGTGGAGTATTGCAAATCAGTGAAGTCCATCAAATACATCTGCAAATATGTCACGAAAGACAACGATATGGCGGTTTTTGGTATTCAAACTTCTAATACCAACGATGAAATCACACACTATCAAGTTGGTTGATATGCGTGAGCTGTAAGAGGCAATTTGGCGTATATTCTCATTCTCCATTCATGAACATCATCCCACTGTTGTACATTTGGCGGTGCATCTGGAGAATGGTCAACGGGTTTATTTCAACGCATCAAATGTTGCTCAACGTGCTGAAACACTTCCAGCGACAACATTGACCAGTTTCTTTTCGATTTGCCAAAGTGATCCGTATGCACGAACGTTGTTCTACTTTGAGAAGTCACTTTATTATACTTGGAATGCTTCATCGAAGAAATTTTAACGTCGGAAGTAAGGCGATGCGGTTCCTGACCATCCGTATAGGCGTTCTACTGATGCTATTGGTCGCATTTACACAGTTCATCCGAAGAATGACGAATGCTTCTACTTGCGGTTGTTGCTGGTGAATGTTCATGGGCCGACATCATTTGAATCACTTCGAACTGTAAATGGTGTAGCGTGCCCAAAATTTTCTGCTGCATCATCAATAGCTTAATTTGCTTGAAAACGATACTCATTGGGACATGAAAATCGTTGAAGTAATTGTTTTTGCATCTCCAAGTCAGATACGAACATTATTTTCTAACATTATGTCGACCTGCTTCCCATCGAATCCACATGAACTGTGGAGCAAATACAAGGATGACATGTTAGAAGACATTATACATAGAATTCGTGTCAGTTCAGGGAATCCCGATATCGAGGTGAGTGAGGATGAGATTCATTACCAGGCTTTGCTTTTGATCGAAGGCATGTGTTACCTCTTGTGCGGCAGTCTGTTAGTCAAGTTATGAATGCCAACGTTATATCGTGGAATGAACAACGCTCTCAATCGAGAATTGGAACGTGAACGTGAATAAGACCGAGATGCATTGAACCAATTAGTTCGAACGAATGCATCACTGTTGAACCCCCAACAGAAGTAAGTATACGATACGTTACTAAAGGCAATTGTTGATGGAAATGGTGGCTTATTTTTCCTCGAAGTGCCCGGTGGAACTGGGGAGACTTCCTTATGTCATTGATTTTGGCCACTGCTCGTGCGAGATCCGAAATTGCTGTAGCAGTTGCTTCTTCTGGGATAGCGCCCACGTTGCTAGAAGGATGCCGAACAGCTCATTCAGCGTTGAAATTGCCAATCGGTAATGGCCATTTTCCTGTCGATGAATCGAACGGATTGATTTCGTTCCCGCCGAATTTTCGCAAATTTCGTCTCAACGAAGGTCGAGCTCATCAAGAAAGTGTTCCCATCATTGCTAACCACAAGAATCACAATTGGTTGAGTGAACGAGTAATTCTTATGGCAAAGAACAAAGATGTGGATTACTTAAACTTCACAATTCAAAATCAAATCTTTGGTCAACAGCAATCTATCGACTGTGTAACAAACGAAAACAAAGCAATCAACTATACAACTGCATTTTTAAACTCACTGGATCTGCCTGGCTTGCCACCGCACAATTTACAACTGAAGGAACCAAACAAAACTTTGTAACGGAACCCCTTTGGTGGTGAAAAAACTCATGGGCAATGTGATTCACGTTACGATACTCAAAGGAACGTTCAAAGGTGAGGAAGTTCTCTTTCCGAGAATTCCGATTATCCTAACCGATATGCCATTCGAGTTTAAACGAATTTAATATCCGATTCGTCTTGAATTTGCCATGACGGTCAACAAATCATAAGGCAATCCTTGAGTGTTTGTGGCCTGAATCTATAAAATTAATGTTTCTCTCACGGTCAATTGTACGTAGCATTTTCACGTGTCGGCAAACCATCTGCTTTGTTTGTTCTCGCACCTGACAAAAAACAAAAAATATCGTATATCACAAGGTGCTTCAATGAAGGGAATCGACCCCAGTGCAACCCATCCAGCAAATAGTTTAACAGAACGTTGTGCAACAATGCTTCGCGAATCATTTCGATTCACTTCAATAAAGCAAATACCTTGCTGCCACGTGAATGACATTTATTTGAATGTAATTAAATTCATTTCATTTTGATTTTTGTGCATTTATTGAACTTACAGCTAATTCATTTTGAGTATTTATTTTAACTTGATAATAATAAACTGAATTTACTTTAGCTTAATGTTCAGCTGAATTTAACACAACATTTATTAATTCTGAGGCGGTACGAAGTTCGCCGGGTCAGCTAGTTTATTATAAATGTTGAATTTTTTTTTTTTTTTATCATTCAATTTTTTTTTTTTTTTTCAGTATATGGTGTCTCACATCAGTAGTATTTTTTTTTTTTTTTTCGCTGGCGCTACATCCCATAGAGGGATTTGGCCGCTTCATTTTGAAGTTTCGTAATCATTTTTATAACGGAGAATGAGTGATTGATTCATTGATCCTACATTAACCAGCCGTGATTTTTTCATCACCCGCCGGGAATCGAACCCGGGACCTCCGGAGCTTAAAGCAAGCATGCTAACTACTGTGCCACCGGGGCGGCTGTAGTATTCTTCATTGCAATATTTCATATTATTGATAATGTAGGGGCTGATTAGAATCGACAAGAATTTTTTTCGTCCCAGAATATCTTAACCTACATTTTTCACTGAATATGTTAACCATAATTTAATATATTTTTTGTGATGAAATAAAACTATAAAGCAAAGTTACGTAGGAACGGGTAATCAACTAGTGTATATGAATATCCAAAGAATTTTCCATATGATGGCTAGCAGTATTTGCCGCAAAAAAAATATCGGATCGTGTATAAATTATTAGATACATTAAACTGCCGATGACTATGCGATATGGAAAAATACCTCGCCTGTGAGTCACTTTCGCCCAAATTCGTCGATATATCTAAAGGTGTGCTAACCGGATTGCAGTCAAACGCATACATTAAGCCGATGCTTATTATTTGCATAAGTATGTTAATTGATTAAAATCGATCCATCTGGTTTATAATTTACGATAATACCGAGAAAACCACATGGATCGGGTTCACATATTTAAAATTGAACCGTTAATTAAAACCAATAAGTATACAATACACGTTGTACATATCCTAGACAAAATTAACACAGAGTGTGTAATAACTTTGAACGATTTGGATATTTTTTGGGTCACTTTGGAAAATGCATTCCATTTTATTTAGAACCATTTTTACGCCTTGAATCTAAAATTTTGATTTTGAAGGTGTTGGAACAATAATTTAAACCAAATTTTAAAAAATCTTCAATTATGATCAATTGAATTACACGCCAAAAATATCGCTAAAATAAATTCCAATGCATGCACAATTCAAATTGCTTTTTTCTCCATTTTAATAATGAATAACGCTTTAAAAACGTGATAAATAAAAGAGCGAACGATGAATAGAAATAGATAACACGATGGGGGAATAAAGGTAGAGTTGATGGGGGAATAAAGAATCAAAAAAAAATCATTTTTTTGTTAATTTGCTACTGAAATGTTTGATTTTCTTTACGCATGAAATGCCATTCATTGCATTCATGGACCAGCCGCTTCTGGTTATTTTAAATATGGACGGAATACAGTAATCTGCCAAAACCAAATATGAAGCCTGAGAAAATTAAAAACAACTATTGTTTGAAGAGTGAATATATAATTTATTTAGAAACAATAGAGTGAAGTTAGCAGATTAATTGGATTCCCCTTAATTCTTTTGTTTCATTTTTACAATTAAACCGTTTTTTTTTTTTGCATTTTAAACTGTCAAGTTTCTAGATTCCTTCGAATATTTCTTATTCTGACACATTTTGTGCAGCTGTGGTTATTTTCGCTACTGATCCTTGAGAAAAATCGGAGTATTATTTATTTATTTTATCAATTGGGCAGAAAACAGGTAAAACCCAATAACATGTGTCATGCTGCCACATTAACCAGCCGTGATTTTTTCATCAGCCGCTGAGAATTGAACCCGGGACCTCCGGAGCTTAAAGCAAGCAAGCTAATCACTGTGCCCTCGGGGCGGGGGTTGGTTCCTATTACTCGTTATCTGAAGTTTCAAAATTCAAATAAGCTAAAAGGGTTGGTTTTTTTCCCAGACCAGATTAGCCAAGGTTCTTTGTTACTCTACTCTTTGTAAATTTAAGGAATAAACATTGAATATTTTGATTTGATGTCTCAACATTAAAAATTTCAGAAAATTTCGGAAATCTCTTAATTTCTTAACACAACGACCCTGAGCCCGACGGAACTAAATTGAGATTCCAGAGTTTTTAAATTCAGATATTATCCGGATGAAGTGAATAAAAAAAAGTAAATGCTTTTACTTGAATTTTTACTTGATAGCTGATCAATGTCTTCAAATATTGTTTGGTAAGAAAATATTTGAAGGTCATTGTATTATTTGTCTTACAAGCTAAAAACCAATTTTTATTTTTTTTTTAAAGTAAGTAAAAGAATTTACTTGTTTTATTCACTTCACTCTGTGAAAATCCATCCTTTATCATTTTATCTTAATTTAAGGAAGTTTCAAGTTTAAATACCACACAATCTCAAATATAAACTAAATTGCCGACCGCTTATATAAATAGTAATACAGCAAGTGCTCCTAACTTCCATAAAACTAAATTAAATAATAAAATAAAAAAATTCATGAATTACAATCGTTAGCTCAACTAATTAAAACATAAATTTTATTTACTTTTTTTATTCTATGTTCATGTACCGTATACATCGTTCGACAACAAATCAAATCAACCAACATCAACATCACCAAACCAACCATCGCACACAATATATTTATATAGGAACCCAAAATCAATTAGAATTAACACCAATCCTATCAATAGGTATATTGATTGGAATTTTAACAGTATTAATATGTTTAGGTATAGCAATTGTAGCAGCAATAAAATTACGTCGTACATCACAGCGTCAACATCATCACAAAGGGAAACAAAATCATTTACAGCGACCGGGAAATTTACCAATAAAAGAAAAAATTTCATTGCCATTAAGTCAATCGGAGGAAATGTACGATGAAAAAAATCCTGATGTTGTACCGTACAATGAAGGTAATGAAAATTATTTTATGTGTTGTTATGTATGTATAGTATGTTCGTCATAATTTCAATATTTAATTAAAAAACATAAATTTATTATGATTATGATTTTATTTTTAATTTGATATGTTGTTGTAATTCCATTTCATATATTTTTATTTATTTTTTGTAATCCAATTATCATAATTTCATTTCCCATTTTGATAATTTTTCTGTAACATGAATTTTGTTGTTGTTGCCGTTGTGTATTAACTACCTGGGTAAAGTAGAATATTAGAAATGAAAATAAATAATAAATTTGTTACGTTACAATACAGAAAAATTGTCGACAAATTACGATATTTATCGATTAATTTTAGTAGATTTAATTGAATTATTTGAATTGGAGTAAGCAAAAAAAAAAAAAAAATGTTTGCTAAATTCAATCGATTTCTTCGAGCTGAATAGAGTCGTACGATTTTTTATCAGATTTGTATATCTTGTACCCTAATAGTTATTGTATACAAATACTAGACGATGTTTTCATATTTTTTTTTTTACTATCGAATTACTATATTTACTTGATGCACTAAAGCTAAACTATTACATAAATAAGACAAATTAAAACAATTATTGGAAGGAATTAGATTTTATTGATGTAATTGAAGTAATTGAATTTTGAAAAAAAAAAACATTTCCAAATGTATCCTTATCGTACTATCAAATATCCAGTGTACGTTTGCTTTCAAATATACGTACGTATGTATATAGGAAATTTTAGTATCGTTTTAATGATACAGGACGAGTTTATACGGATGTAAAAATATATTTTATTATGGGTATTAAGATGAAGATAAAAATATAAACAGTTTCGCTTTTGGTAGATAGACTAGCGCTAATTACTAGATAAACTTTTGTGGCACTCGTTAAATTGCTTTAAAGTCATACAGTATGATTGTAGTCAAATGTTGCACTCGTCTTCGATGGGAGATACAATATCCCAAATATTTTCAATTATGTTGTGCCACGTCATGTTCGTAAAATTGGGCTAGGGAGCAAGAAGAAAGAGATTTTAGAAAAATAACTCCCAGTTTTTAGGAGTTTACATTCGTTTATAAACGGAAGTTGAGGAGTTCTAAAATATAAGAAACTACATAAGATAAATGTATACATATGTAGCACAACTGAAGTACAAAATAAATATGTGATGGAAATATTGTGAATGTTACAGAACAAGTTTTTAATGTTTCGTTTTTGTCTTGTTAATCAAGGTTCGAATCACTGGATTGTGAATAAAAAACAAACCACTTCAATTAATCACTAACGAATTTATTTATTGCGCATAAAAATTAATACAACACAATTTATTAATAAAAATTCACAAAATCACTTATTATAATTTTTACACAATTTTACTGTTCACTTAAAATTTTTAAACCTCACTAAAACAATTTTTAAATTACTTTTTTAATTCACTTTTTAATCTTCACACTATCGCTTACCAAAAACTAATGGACCGAACCAAAACTTCCCGAAATTTCATGATTGTTCCGGTAAGAACAGTTTAGAAACATTTAGAACAGTTTTATCATGGTGAATTCCATTTTAGTACAGTAGAACTTTGCGCTATCAATTAACTTATTCTATTCGATCCTAGGTGTCACTGTAAGATTATTGCACTACAATGGAATTTTCCATGATACAACTGTCCTAAATGTGTCTAGACTATTTTTACCGGAACAATCATGAAATTTCGAGAAATTTTGGTTTGAGTATACATAATATATTGAACGAAGAGCGAACGAATTCGAATTAGAACATTAGTTTTTGGTAAGAGATAAAGAGTAGATTAGAACGGAAATTAAACAAATAAAACATAATTTAAAAAGTGTTCTAGTGTAAAATAAAAGTTATAAGTGAACAGTTGAATTGTGCAAAAATTATAAAAAGTAATTTTGTGAATTATTGTAAACAAATCGTGTTGTGTTAATTTTTGGTGTTAATAAATAAAATCGTTTGTAATAAATTGAAGTGTTGTGTTTTATTCACAATCCAGTGATACGAACCTTGATTGGCAAGGCAAAAACGTAACAATTGGTGACAGTGATGGGATTGTGAATAATAAAACAAAGAAAATGAATCTCTCCGAGTTAAGAGTTCCAGAATTAAAGAAGAAACTTGAGAAATGGGGTTTGCGCGATTACGTGAGGCCTTGGAGAAAGAAGGGGTAAACGCTTACCATCATGATTTTGACGTGGAAATAACGGTTGCTTCAACCGTAGAGAAGGCAGGAGATAAACAATCGTCGGTCGAAACATCACAAATACCATCTGGAAGTTTCGATTTGACGCAGTTGATGGCTGCTATGAACCAAATGATGAGACAGATGGTATAATGGAACAACAAAACGAGAATCAGTTGGAGGAAATTAAACAGTCAAACCTCAAAATGAAACAACGAAACGTGCGACAAATTGAGAAAATTGAGCAGTCAACCCAAATGATGGAACAACAAAATGAGTCAAACCAAGAAATGAAACAACAAGGAGAGGAAATTAAAGACCAAACTATAGATGGTTAAAAGAGGATGGTTCTCGAACTAGCTACTAATATACATGGCGAAGTTGAGAAGTTGCAAGCGGAGATTAGGTTGAACAAAAATTAGAAACAAATATAAGCAACATTTGCGGAAACCATCGCCTGTGCGTTGCTGAAAGAGACTCCACAAGCCATCACCAAACCGTCAATGAAAATACACCGAATAGAAATCAACACCGACATAAATTCCGAGCAGGGCCGTTCTTATATATTTAGGCGCCCAGGGCTAAAAATATTAGGCGCCTTTGTAGAAGCAAAAAAAAATTTCCCAGTGCAGAATCATCTTCTGTTTTAAAACCAGTACATTCGATACCATGAAATTCTAGAGAAAATACAAGACATGACGTTCAAACAGCATTTAGAAAGAGAGGCAATTAATTCCGGAAACGAAAAAACGTTACTGATTTCGACGATAGGAGACGATACAATAAATAAAATGAGAACACCGAATGATTGTGAAAATGCGTACTAGCATTGATACCTCTATAAATAGGCGTGGATCGGTCAAATATTTTTACACGTTTCGTGGAAAATTCAATTTTTTTGAAAATCAACTGAACTATAGCCCACAAATTCAGAGCCACAAAAATCGAAAATCTGCAAATGTGCTCCGATTTCGATGATTGATGCCTCTTTCAATAGGCGTTGAGACCTGTAATTGTCATACAAACGGCCATTTGGATCGGTCGAATATTTCTACACGTTCCGTGGAAAATTCAATTTTTTTGAAAATCAACTGAACTATAGCCCACAAATTCAGGGCCACAAAAATCGAAAATCTTCAAATTTGATCCGATTTCGTTGATTGATATCTCTATCAATAGGCGTTGAGACCTGTAATTGTCATACAAACGGCCATTTGGATCGGTCGAATATTTCTACACGTTTCGTGGAAAATTCAATTTTTTTGAAAATCAACTGAACTATAGCCCACAAATTCAGAGCCACAAAAATCGAAAATCTTCAAATTTGATCCGATTTCGTTGATTGATACCTCAATCAATAGGCGTTGAGACCTGTAATTGTCATACAAACGGCCATTTGAATCGGTCGAATATTTCTACACGTTCCGTGGAAAATTCAACTTTTTTGAAAATCAACTGAACTATAGCCCACAAATTCAGAGCCACAAAAATCGAAAATCTTCAAATTTGATCCGATTTCGTTGATTGATACCTCTATCAATAGGCGTTGAGACCTGTAATTGTCATACAAACGGCCATTTGTATCGGTCAAACATATATACACGTTCCGTGGAAATTTCAATTTTTTTGAAAATCAACTGAACTATAGCCCACAATTTCAGAGCCACAAAATTCGAAAATCTGAAAATGTGCTCCGATTTCGATGATTGATACCTCTATCGATAGGCGTTTAGACCTGTAATTGTCATACAAACGGCCATTTGAATCGGTCGAATATTTCTACACGTTCCGTGGAAAATTCAACTTTTTTGAAAATCATCTGAACTATAGCCCACAATTTCAGAGCCACAAAAATCGAAAATCTACAAATTTGATCCGATTTCGTTGATTGATACCTCTATCAATAGGCGTGGAGACCTGTAATTGTCATACAAACGGCCATTTGGATCGGTCGAATATTTCTACACGTTCCGTGGAAAATTCAATTTTTTTGAAAATCAACTGAACTATAGCCCACAAATTCAGGGCCACAAAAATCGAAAATCTTCAAATGTGATCCGATTTCGTTGATTGATATCTCTATCAATAGGCGTTGAGACCTGTAATTGTCATACAAACGGCCATTTGGATCGGTCGAATATTTCTACACGTTTCGTGGAAAATTCAATTTTTTTGAAAATCAACTGAACTATAGCCCACAAATTCAGAGCCACAAAAATCGAAAATCTTCAAATTTGATCCGATTTCGTTGATTGATACCTCTATCAATAGGCGTTGAGACCTGTAATTGTCATACAAACGGCCATTTGAATCGGTCGAATATTTCTACACGTTCCGTGGAAAATTCAACTTTTTTGAAAATCATCTGAACTATAGCCCACAAATTCAGAGCCACAAAAATCGAAAATCTTCAAATTTGATCCGATTTCGTTGATTGATACCTCAATCAATAGGCGTTGAGACCTGTAATTGTCACACAAACGGCCATTTGAATCGGTCGAATATTTCTTCAGTTCCGTGGAAAATTCAACTTTTTTGAAAATCAACTGAACTATAGCCCACAAATTCAGAGCCACAAAAATCGAAAATCTTCAAATTTGATCCGATTTCGTTGATTGATACCTCTATTGATAGGCGTTGAGACCTGTAATTGTCATACAAACGGCCATTTGAATCGGTCGAATATTTCTACACGTTCCGTGGCAAATTCAACTTTTTTGAAAATCATCTGAACTATAGCCCACAAATTCAGAGCCACAAAAATCGAAAATCTTCAAATTTGATCCGATTTCGTTGATTGATACCTCTATTGATAGGCGTTGAGACCTGTAATTGTCATACAAACGGCCATTTGAATCGGTCGAATATTTCTACACGTTCCGTGGCAAATTCAACTTTTTTGAAAATCATCTGAACTATAGCCCACAAATTCAGAGCCACAAAAATCGAAAATCTTCAAATTTGATCCGATTTCGTTGATTGATACCTCAATCAATAGGCGTTGAGACCTGTAATTGTCACACAAACGGCCATTTGAATCGGTCGAATATTTCTACAGTTCCGTGGAAAATTCAACTTTTTTGAAAATCAACTGAACTATAGCCCACAAATTCAGAGCCACAAAAATCGAAAATCTTCAAATTTGATCCGATTTCGTTGATTGATACCTCTATCAATAGGCGTTGAGACCTGTAATTGTCATACAAACGGCCATTTGGATCGGTCAAATATTTCTACACGTTCCGTGGAAAATTCAACTTTTTTGAAAATCATCTGAACTATAGCCCACAAATTCAGAGCCAAAAAATTCGAAAATCTGCAAATGTGCTCCGATTTCGATGTTTGATACCTCTATCGATAGGCGTTGAGACCTGTAATTGTCATACAAACGGCCATTTGAATCGGTCGAATATTTCTACACGTTCCGTGGAAAATTGAACTTTTTGAAAATCAACTGAACTACAGCCCACAAATTCAGAGCCACAAAAATCGAAAATCTTCAAATTTGATCCGATTTCGTAGATTGATACCTCTATCGATATGCGTTTAGACCTGTAATTGTCATACAAACGGCCATTTGAATCGGTCGAATATTTCTACAGTTCCGTGGAAAACTCAACTTTTTTGAAAATCAACTGAACTATAGCCCACAAATTCAGGGCCCCAAAATTCGAAAATCTGCAAATGTGCTCCGATTTCGTTGATTGATACCTCTATCAATAGGCGCTGAGACCTGTAATTGTCATACAAACGGCCATTTGTATCGGTCAAATATTTCTACACGTTCCGTGGAAAATTCAATTTTTTTGAAAACTGAAACATAGCCCACAAATTCAGGGCCCCAAAATTCGAAAATCTGCAAATGTGCTCCGATTTCGTTGATTGATACCTCTATCAATAGGCGTTGAGACCTGTAATTGTCATACAAACGGCCATTTGGATCGGTCAAATATTTCTACACGTTCCGTGGAAAATTCAATTTTTTTGAAAATCAACTGAACTATAGCCCACAAATTCAGAGCCAAAAAATTCGAAAATCTGCAAATGTGCTCCGATTTCGATGATTGATACCTCTATCGATAGGCGTTGAGACCTGTAATTGTCATACAAACGGCCATTTGGATCGGTCAAATATGTCTACACGTTTCGGGGAAAGTTCAATTTTTTTGAAAATCAACTGAACTATAGCCCACAAATTCAGACCACAAAATTCGAAAATCTTCAAATGTGCTCCGATTTCGTTGATTGATATACCTTTATCAATAGGCATTGAGACCTGTAATTGTCATACAAACGGCCATTTGGATCGGTCAAATATTTTTATACGTTCCGTGGAAAATTCAATTTTTTTTGAAAATCAACTGAACTATAGCCCACAAATTCAGAGCCGCAAAAATCGAAAATCTTCAAATGTGCTCCGATTTCGTTGATTGATACCTCTATCAATAGGCATTGAGACCTGTAATTGTCATATAAACGGCCATTTGGATCGGTCGAATATTTCTACACGTTTCGTGAAAAATTCAATTTTTTTGAAAACTGAAACAAGCCCTCAAATTCAGGGCCCCAAAATTCGAAATTCTGCAAATGTGCTCCGATTTCGTTGATTGATACCTCTATCAATAGGCACTGAGACATGTAATTGTCATACAAACGGCCATTTGGATCGGTCAAATATTTCTACACGTTCCGTGGAAAATTCAATTTTTTTGAAAATCAACTGAACTATAGCCCACAAATTCAGAGCCACAAAAATCGAAAATCTTCAAATGTGATCCGATTTCGATAATTGATATCTCTATCAATAGGCGTTGAGACCTGTAATTGTCATACAAACGGCCATTTGGATCGGTCGAATATTTCTGCACGTTTCGGGGAAAATTCAATTTTTTAGAAAATCAACTGAACTATAGCCACAAATTCAGAGCCACAAAAATCGAAAATCTTCAAATGTAATACGATTTCGATTATGGATACCTCTATCAGGAGGCGTTGAGACCTATAATTATCATACGAACGGCCATTTGGATCGGTCAAATATGTCTACACGTTCCGTGGAAAATTCAATTTTTTTGAAAATCAACTGAACTATAGCCCACAAATTCAGAGCCACAAAAATCGAAAATCTGCAAATGTGCTCGGATTTCGATGATTGATGCCTCTATCAATAGGTGTTGAGACCTGTAATTGTCATACAAACGGCCATTTGGATCGGTCGAATATTTCTACACGTTCCGTGGAAAATTCAATTTTTTTGAAAATCAACTGAACTATAGCCCACAAATTCAGAGCCGCAAAAATCGAAAATCTTCAAATGTGCTCCGATTTCGTTGATTGATACCTCTATCAATAGGCATTGGGACCTGTAATTGTCATACAAACGGCCATTTGGATCGGTCAAATATTTCTACACGTTCCGTGGAAAATTCAATTTTTTTGAAAATCAACTGAACTATAGCCCACAAAATCAGAGCCACAAAAATCGAAAATCTGCAAATGTGATCCGATTTCGATTACGGATACCTCTATCAATAGGCGCTGAGACCTGTAATTGTCATACAAACGGCCATTTGGATCGGTCGAATATTTCTGCACGTTTCGGGGAAAATTCAATTTTTTTGAAAATCAACTGAACTATAGCCACAAATTCAGAGCCACAAAAATCGAAAATCTTCAAATGTGATCCGATTTCGAATATGGAGACCTCTATCAGGAGGCGTTGAGACCTGTAATTATCATACGAACGGCCATTTGGATCGGTCAAATATGTCTACACGTTCCGTGGAAAATTCAATTTTTTTGAAAATCAACTGAACTATAGCCCACAAATTCAGAGCCACAAGAATCGAAAATCTTCAAATGTGATCCGATTTCGAATATGGATACCTATATCAGGAGGCATTTAGACCTGTAATTATCATACGAACGGCCATTTGGATCAGTCAAATATGTCTACACGTTCCGTGGAAAATTCAATTTTTTTGAAAATCAACTGAACTATAGCCCACAAATTCAGAGCCACAAAAATCGAAAATCTGCGAATGTGCTCGGATTTCGTTGATTGATGCCTCTATCAATAGGCGTTGAGACCTGTAATTGTCATACAAATGGCCATTTGGATCGGTCAAATATGTCTACACGTTCCGTGGAAAATTCAATTTTTTTGAAAATCAACTGAACTATAGCCCACAAATTCAGAGCCACAAAAATCGAAAATCTGCAAATGTGATCCGATTTCGATGATTGTTGCCTTTATCAATAGGCGTTGAGACCTGTATTTGTCGTACAAACGGTCATTTGGATCGGTCGAATATTTCTATACGTTCCGTGGAAAATTAAATTTTTTTGAAAATAAACTGAACTATAGCCCACAAATTCAGAGCCGCAAAAATCGAAAATCTTCAAATGTGCTCCGATTTCGAAGATTGATACCTCTATCAATAGGCATTAGGACCTGTAATTGTCATACAAACGGCCATTTGGATCGGTCAAATATTTCTACACGTTCCGTGGAAAATTCAATTTTTTTGAAAATCAACTGAACTATAGCCCACAAAATCAGAGCCACAAAAATCGAAAATCTGCAAATGTGATCCGATTTCGATTACGGATACCTCTATCAATAGGCGCTGAGACCTGTAATTGTCATACAAATGGCCATTTGGATCGGTCGAATATGTCTTCACGTTCCGTGGAAAATTCAATTTTTTTGAAAATCAACTGAAACATAGCCCACAAATTCAGAGCCGCAAAAATCGAAAATCTGCAAATGTTATCCGATTTCGATGATTGTTGCCTTTATCAATAGGCGTTGAGACCTGTAATTGTCATACAAACGGTCATTTGGATCGGTCGAATATTTCTATACGTTCCGTGGAAAATTCAATTTTTTTGAAAATCAACTGAAACATAGCCCACAAATTCAGAGCCACAAAAATCGAAAATCTGCAAATGTTATCCGATTTCGATGATTGTTGCCTTTATCAATAGGCGTTGAGACCTGTAATTGTCATACAAACGGTCATTTGGATCGGTCGAATATTTCTATACGTTCCGTGGAAAATTAAATTTTTTTGAAAATCAACTGAACTATAGCCCACAAATTCAGAGCCGCAAAAATCGAAAATCTTCAAATGTGCTCCGATTTCGTTGATTGATACCTCTATCAATAGGCATTAGGACCTGTAATTGTCATACAAACGGCCATTTGGATCGGTCAAATATTTCTACACGTTCCGTGGAAAATTCAATTTTTTTGAAAATCAACTGAACTATAGCCCACAAATTCAGAGCCACAAAAATCGAAAATCTGCAAATGTGCTCGGATTTCGATGATTGATGCCTCTATCAATAGGCGTTGAGACCTGTAATTGTCATACAAACGGCCATTTGGATCGGTCGAATATTTCTACACGTTCCGTGGAAAATTCAATTTTTTTGAAAATCAACTGAACTATAGCCCACAAATTCAGAGCCACAAAAATCGAAAATCTTCAAATGTGCTCCGATTTCGTTGATTGATATCTCTATCAATAGGCATTGAGACCTGTAATTGTCGTACAAATGGCCATTTGGATCGGTCGAATATTTCTACACGTTCCGTGGAAAATTCAATTTTTTTGAAAATCAACTGAACTATAGCCCACAAATTCAGAGCCGCAAAAATCGAAAATCTTCAAATGTGCTCCGATTTCGTTGATTGATACCTCTATCAATAGGCATTAGGACCTGTAATTGTCATACAAACGGCCATTTGGATCGGTCAAATATTTCTACACGTTCCGTGGAAAATTCAATTTTTTTGAAAATCAACTGAACTATAGCCCACAAAATCAGAGCCACAAAAATCGAAAATCTGCAAATGTGATCCGATTTCGATTACGGATACCTCTATCAATAGGCGCTGAGACCTGTAATTGTCATACAAACGGCCATTTGGATCGGTCGAATATTTCTGCACGTTTCGGGGAAAATTCAATTTTTTTGAAAATCAACTGAACTATAGCCCACAAATTCAGAGCCACAAAAATCGAAAATCTGCAAATGTGCTCGGATTTCGATGATTGATGCCTCTATCAATAGGCGTTGAGACCTGTAATTGTCATACAAACGGCCATTTGGATCGGTCGAATATTTCTACACGTTCCGTGGAAAATTCAATTTTTTTGAAAATCAACTGAACTATAGCCCACAAATTCAGAGCCACAAAAATCGAAAATCTTCAAATGTGATCCGATTTCGAATATGGATACCTATATCAGGAGGCATTTAGACCTGTAATTATCATACGAACGGTCATTTGGATCAGTCAAATATGTCTACACGTTCCGTGGAAAATTCAATTTTTTTGAAAATCAACTGAACTATAGCCCACAAATTCAGAGCCACAAAAATCGAAAATCTGCAAATGTGCTCGGATTTCGTTGATTGATACCTCTATCAATAGGCGTTGAGACCTGTAATTGTCATACAAATGGCCATTTGGATCGGTCAAATATGTCTACACGTTCCGTGGAAAATTCAATTTTTTTGAAAATCAACTGAACTATAGCCCACAAATTCAGGGCCACAAAAATCGAAAATCTTCAAATGTGATCCGATTTCGCTGATTGATGCCTCTTTCAATAGGCGTGGAGGCCTGTAATTGTCATACAAACGGCCATTTGGATCAGTCAAATATTTCTACACGTTCCGTGGAAAATTCAATTTTTTTGAAAATCAACTGAAATATAGCCCACAAATTCAGGGCCACAAAAATCGAAAATCTTCAAATGTGATCCGATTTCGATGATTGATGCCTCTTTCAATAGGCGTTTAGACCTGTAATTGTCGTACAAACGGTCATTTGGATCGGTCGTATATTTCTACACGTTCCGTGGAAAATTCAATTTTTTTGAAAATCAACTGAAATTATAGCCCACAAATTCAGAGCCACAAAAATCGAAAATCTGCAAATGTGCTCCGATTTCGCTGATTGATGCCTCTTTCAATAGGCGTGGAGGCCTGTAATTGTCATACAAACGGCCATTTGGATCAGTCAAATATTTCTATACGTTCCGTGGAAAATTCAATTTTTTTGAAAATCAACTGAAATATAGCCCACAAATTCAGAGCCACAAAAATCGAAAATCTTCAAATATGCTCCGATTTCGATCAGGCAGTTGGATTAAAGTTAAGCACAAAGAAGTGTATGGTGTTCAGAATGGAAGTAAAATATTTGAGTCATTTGGTAACGACCAATGACAACCGACAAAGAAAAGATAGCAGCGGTAAATTACTGGTCAAGACCTAAAAATTTACACGAATTGCGAAGCTTTCTGGGATTGTGCACCTATTATAGACGCTTCGTGCCGAGATTCGCCAACATCGCAAAGAGTTTACTCGAGTTAACCAGGAAGAATAAGGCATTCGAATGAAAGGATGACCAGGAAGAAGCACTCATGGAACTAAGGAGACGATTATGTGTCGCGCTAATCCTCGCATACCCTATACCCAACGTGAAATTTATTTTGGACACCGATGCAAGTAATGACGATATAGGAGGAGTGTTATCACAGGATTCTAATGGCCAAGAACGAGTTATTGCGTACTACTCTAAAACATTATCAAAACCGGAGCGTAATTATTGTGTGATACCGAAAAAGTTGGTAGCTATAGTGGAGTACGTTAAGCATTTCCATAAGTGGCTGTTGCAATTCAAAAATCCAGAGGGACAGGTAGCACGCTGAATCGAACGTCTCCAAAGCTACGATTTCCAGATCGAATATCGAAAGAGGAGCGCACACGGAAATGCCGACGCATTATCAAAACGACCATGTCCCGTAGAATGCAAGCATTGTGGCCGCGTTGAATGAAAGGAAGGCATCACCGATGTTGAGCTTATGCAAGAGCTGCCTGAGGAGAAGTGGACTGACGAAATGATCAGCAAAGAGCAACTAGATTACACGGATTTGTCGGTTATCATGGAATGGAAGGAAAAGGAACACCGGCCCACTTGGAGCGACGCGGACAAAACTCCCATTGTTAAGAGTTATTGGGCTTAATGGGGTAGCCTGCGAATAGAGAATTTGTGTTTAAACAGAATGTGTGAAAGCACGGATGGCAAAGTGAAGCAATTATTGCTGGTGCTACCGAGGAGCCGGATTGCGGAAATCTTGAATGAGTATAACGGAGGAGTAAGTGGGGGCTACCTAGGAAGTAATAAAACTCTGGCCGAGATACGAGAACGATTCTACTGGGCAGGATGTAGACAATATGTGATAGAGTGGTGCCATAAATGTGAACCACCCGCATGTAAAAGTCGTGGAACCATGAAACAATATAACGTCTGAGCACCATTCGAGAGAATTGAACTGGATGTAGTGGGACCATTTCCCACCAAGGAGAGTGGCAATAAATACGTGCCAGTGGTAATGGATTATTTCAGTAAATGGCGGAAATCCCGGGTTCGATCTCGGCGGGTTAATTAATGTAGGATCAATGAATTAATCACTCATTATCAGTAAAAAAATGATTATGAAACTTCATCATGAAATAACCAAATCGCTCTATGGGATGTAACGCTAGCGAAAAAAAAATAAGAATGTACCTAACTACCAAATTCCTTAATTTCGAATTATACCACAATTGAACTCTAAATTGATAAAATTTGCAAATCCTATTAAAACAATATTTCTTAATGGATGATTCTCTTGAATTTTCATATTCCTAAATTGAAAATGAAACAACTTTTACTAAAAAAGCATATCAGGCCTACCTCACGAGGTTTTATCTTCACAATTTTCCAAACTCTTGCATAAATTATTAAATTTCCAAATTAATCTTCCAAACACCTTCTGTTATATAACGCCTTAACATCGTTCGACATCCCTGGGTTTTTATAAAAAAATGTATGGTTCGATGTTGAAAGGCCGCATGTCAAAATGCCGAACGCCGAAAGGCCGAATGGGTCGGAAGGCCGAAGCCGAAAGCCGAATGTCGAATGACCGAATGTGTCAACGGGCCGAATGTCGAAAAGCCGAATGTCGAAAAGCCGAATGGGTCAAAAGGCCGCCACACATGTGTCTGCAAGGTTGACGAAGCATTTGGGTTGGCTACCTTATCTAGAAAAAAATACTACAGAAACTGAAAATCCCGAAAAAAAAATCCAGAAAAAAAAAATCCAGAAACATAAAAATTCAGAAAAATAAAAATCCAGAAAACTAAAATCCAGAAACATAATTATAAAAGTGCAGACCAAATTATAATTAAAATTTATAAAATGTCTATCAAATTTGAGGTTTTACGTAAAGTTCTTAATATTTATGATAATAAAAATTGCTAAGTCAACCTTTCAGACACAGATCAAAGGGATCGTATCACTCATATCGCTTCTACTGATAGTTCTACCACAAATGTTTCAAGTTATTTTGTGGTTAGCTTAATTCGTTGGGTTAGTATGGTATCGACGGATGTATTCGAGCGACTTATGGATTTAATGCTTCGTAAATGCTTCGTCAACCTTGCAGACACAGATCAAAGGAATTGTATCGCTCGTATCGCTTCTACTGATAGATGTACCACGAATGTTTCAATTGAGGACATAAGTCTAAAAATGTCAATCAAATTGATTTTTTTAATTTATTTTAAACAAAATATTTTTTCTGGATTTTTTTCTGGATTGCGTTTCCGGTAATTTCTAGATTTTTTTTTTCGGGATTTTATTTTTCTGGATTTTTACTTTTCAACTATTCGGGATTTTAAAATTTCCGGATTTTTTTTTTCAGGCAAATGTAGTGATCCCGAAGCATTTACGAAGCATTAAATAAAAAAATCAAAGCATTGATAATTATGTTTCTGGATTTTAGTTTTCTGGATTTTTATTTTTCTGAATTTTTTGGTTTCTGAATTTTTTTGTTTCTGGATTTTTTTTCTGGATTCTTTTTTCGGAATTTTCAGTTTCTGTATTTTTTTTTTTAGATAAGGTAGCCAACTCAAAAAAAAATTATTTATTTTTATTTTTTTATTATTCGAGCAATTAATTAATTTTTAATTATATAAAAAAAAACGTAAGAAAATTTTAATATTTAAGGCGATTTACTATTAAACATTTTTATACAAAAATGTTGATAAAAATATAAATTTTGGTTTTCCTAAAAATATAAATTTTGAAAATTTTCATTCATTGAAAGATGAAAAATTAAAATCTATTTCGACACAAACAGCCTTTCGACATTCGGCCTTTCGACACATTCAGCCTTTCGACACATTCGGCCTTTCGATAATCGGTCTTCCGCCGTTCTAGCTTTCGACATTCGGCTTTTCGGCCCTATTCCAAATTTATGATAATTTATAATTTATGAATTTATAAAATGTGCCCTGTAACCGTAAGTTAATAAAAAATAAAAACAACGGTGAAGACGAAAAGATCTGGAAACAGAAATAGAATAAATTTGGACTTCAACGAATGAACACAAAAAAATTAATAATTATTAAAATAAAAAATTAATTAAAATAGAAAATTTGTAAAATAAAGTGTTTTAATAACCATTGAGATAAAACCTAATTTCATCTGCATGAACTACCTCACACTTCTAAATTTTATTTTTCCTAAATTATTTTTATAAAATGTCTAAATTCTAATGCCTGTGTAAATAAAACATCCCATAAATAATAATAAACTAAAATTGTCCACTTTACCTGGCAGTAAAAAAGCCCCAAGTATTTCGTCGTACTATTTATTTTAGAAGCAATTTAGAAGCTTCCTACTTTTTACTCTAATTCAGATATTATTTTTTGACATCTAACAAAGCTTACACAGCACGATTCTCCAAACTATACTCCATAACCTTAATCTACGATGAACCAAACGATAATACCAGAGCTACTATAATTGATTATAATTACCAAGCAAGAAAAAAAAATTAATTGATATACTTTTTTTAAGTCTTCCTAATAGTATGTCTCGAAAATCTTTTTTAATCACAACAAGCATAATTATCTTTAAATACCGATACACTACTAAAGTATAATACTATATACATACTATATAATGTAATGTTTAAGCAAAGCACTATAGACTAAAAAAAAAACTAAAAAATAATCGTAATAATAGTAATAATCATAAAAATTAAAATTAATTCTGAAAATATAATAAAAATAACAAGACTTTATCTTAAATTAAATAAAAAAAATAAAAAAATTGTGAGTCGTCGTTCGTCGCAAAAGGCAAAACAGCGAAATTTGTTTCGAGTAGCAAATGAACAGAAAAGCTCGTTGGTCTACTATCTATGAGTAGTCGTGGAATGAAGGAAAATTAATTTTAACTTGCATAAAGGAGACATTAACAACGTTACAACAACAAAGCTAAATAAAATAAAAGATAATTTTTTTGTTTTGTTCCATTTTTAAGTTTTATTTTTAATCTTATTTCCTATTTTTTTCATAGAAAATTGTCTCATCTTATATAGAGCTTTTTAGCTTATAATTTTGCTATATATGTATATACTTACAAAAAATATAGAGTATCTTTTCTAAAAACGGAAATTCTAAGACAAAACCAGTTATATACTTTATTTAGCAAAAATTACACAAAACTTAAGGTGTTTTCATTCCTTGTATTATTTTATGTTTCTTAACTTTTATACTGTACACTTTAGAAACTGTTTATTAGAAGTAGATAAAATGTGTAGTGTTAATAATTTTGTCGTAGGTATTGTTTTATAGTTTATAAATTTAATTTTTGTGTTAAGATAAAAGTTTTTTTTTGTGTTTTTTATTTTAAATTTTGTAAGATACAAAATTGAAAAGTTTTTACACTAAACAAAAGAAACAAAAAAATCGTTTGTTTTATATTTTTTATTAAAGATTGCATTTATAATGTAAAAAACAAGTACCTACTTTTAGCTGTTAGCACAAAAAGTTGGGGTGATATTTCAATATAAAATTGGATTGCGAAAGATTTAAGATTAAAACAATGAGAAATGTTTTTTTATTATTTAATGAAAATGATGCAGGTATTTCAACAGGATAACATTAAAACTTTTGTAAACTAGTAATTTTATTACCTGAGGATCATAACTCATCGCAGATCTTACTCAATCTGGCTGAAATCATCGTATTTTATCTCAATCTGAAAAGATTTTAAATCTCATACTTCCTTTTTTTAGCCTTTTAGACAAGAACACTTGATAAATTATTGGCTTCATAGCATGGATTAGGAGCATTTGTATTCGGCTTAATTCAATATTTTATTCGCTCCACTATGCTCCGACCAACATCGCTCCTCATAAAATAGAGGTCCGACATAGTCAAAAATACAACTACAAAAATAATATATTAATTAAATTAAAATTTATAAACATAATAATTTGTAGCTATACTACAATAAATAAAAAATTAAAATTAAAAATTAAATTAATATGTATGGTGTGTGTTTGTGTGTGGGTGCTTTTTTTTTTTTTTTAATACGCAGGTAGGTGGAAAATCTTCCGAAGACACCGTCGACCCGAGTCGCCGGTAGTGTGAGATTTCTACTCACTAAAAACCACCTCCTTCTTCCGACCGTATTCCCCGCGGCACGACGTAAGGTATTTCTTCGCGGGGACGGATTATGGCCACTAGGGGCTTACTCTGCGTTCACGCTCCAGCCGATGGAGCTTCTTCATTACGACCGCCGCCATGTCGGATACTGCATCCCATTTAACTTGGCTATCGAGCATGTGTTGGACAATATTGTCTGGCGTCACGCGTTCATTAAACGCCTCCTGTAGTGTCACTCGAGCGTCGTTGAATCTCGGGCAAAAGAAAAATACGTGCTCAGCGTCCTCGATCGCACCTCCGCAGTTAGTGCAGGCAGATGAATCTTCGAACTTAAACCTGTGCAGATATGCACGGAAACACCCATGGCCAATAGTTGGGTGATATAGCAGTTCACCTCACCATGTGCTCTGTTTACCCAGTCCATAAGGCTGGGTATTAACCGTTTGGTCCAGCGCCCCTTCCCTGATTCGTCCCATCGTACTTGTCATTGATCGCTGCTGGTACAGTGATGGCCGTATGGCGTTCCTCTCGATCGGTATCATCTCCACGTCTGATTTGGTAGTGGTTTTTCGCCTCAGTCGCTAGTAGGTGCAATGGTACCATACCGGCTATCACCAGTGCAGCATCCGTAGAGGTGGTGCGGAATGCGCTGATCACTCTAGGTGCACTTGTCCTGTATGTTGATTCTATACCATGTAAGTATGACCGCACGCTTACTTTGTCCGCCCATATGGGGGCGCCATACATTATTATGGACTTAATCACACTTGCAATAAGGCGCCTCTTCAGATGTTTTGGCCCACCAACATTGGACATTATACGGCAGATGTTGGCACATGCCCGTGCTGCTTAGGTACCCACACACTTTAGGTGTTCTTTAAAGCTGAACCTGGCGTCCACCCACACACCGAGGTATTTTAGGTGCGGTACCGTGCGGATAACGCAACTACCAATCCTTATTTCAGCTACTTCCAGCACTTTTCGAGATGACACTAGAACTGCCTCCGTTTTGTGCTCCGCCAGTTGCAGTCCAGATCACACTAGCCAGGTCCTCACAAAGCAATGATTGCTCCGTTTGTTCTAAGAACAGCTCCTTCCAAGTGCTTCGCAGTTGCCACTATCGCTATGTCGTCCGCATAGCCAATGGTTTTTTGTGTGGGTGTGTGTATGTAATTATAGGTGTGAGTGTGCTTGTAAGTTTGTGTGTGTACCTATATAAGTGAGTGTATGAAGATTTGTATGTGTGTGTATTTTTACTTGTAGGTGAGTGAAAATCTTCGAACTATCGGCTAAAAAACACCTTCATTAGCCATTTATCTCCTCGAAAACACTGTTTGGTTTTTCTTTGGAAGGTGAGGTTTGATCGGACCTTCTCTAATTTATTTTATTTATCTATTGAATTCTTCATCATTTATAATGTTATGAACCACTATCGGTTTTTCCTCTCGCGCTCTAGACACTGCAACTTAACCAAAGTTTCTGCTTCGATGTTGCAATTAGCAGACCAGTAATCATTTGAGCCCATCACGCCCACCATACGTAAGATGATGACCTCCGGAGTCGGGTGCTGCCTAAGCCTTCTTGAGAGTTTTTGTCTAGCTTCCTCGAAACAAGGGGAGTAGAAAAACACTTCTTCTGATTTTCTCTCTCTTACACTCCGGATACTCGGGCATATTTGTCGAGTCCGAACCAACATAGGGGTGACCGGAAATATTCATGTCAGGTCAGTAGCCGGATCAAATAGAACTCAACTTCACCTTGTTGGCGGTTTAACCAAATATATATCATTGGTATGAAGTGGAATGTCCATCATCCATTATCTGATTCCTTCCAATGTTCTTGCCATTCAGAATGCGGTTCGCTCTAGCCGTTGTTTGGGATCTGTTAAGGGATGGCTTGTTTCGCTCCTTTACCATCAGATCAGTTAGTCACATTCTCATTACTACATTTGCCGCATCATCTGATACCGAGCGAAATACACGTGTAAATCCTAGCACACACCGTCGGTATGCTGCATCCACATTTTTTACATTTCTCCTATACCTGATCTTGGTGGGTGACACATTTTCCCGACTTTTACTGCTCGAGATTAATACCGCCTACGTCTAATATTCGGCTAACATCAGTCATATCTTAGATAACCACTGTTGGATAAAGTCTATAGCCTCGTTAAAGATATTCTCTGCTTGGATCTTAAATCTGGCCACTTAACCGCAACTCCCCCCGCTTTTACTTCCTCGGGGATGCGAAGTCTAAGCACATCATTATACAAAATATCCCATAACAATGGACTCAGCACCGAACAGTAAATATTTTATATGAGCATATGATTGGTGGATAACTTAGTGACAAAAATTATGTTTAAAAATACAGAATTTTGTAAAACAGAATAACGTACCGATCCCATTTTTTATAAATTCAACCTTTAAAGCGTCATGTCTGGAAAGTATTTCATCTAGTGTGCCTAGCCAACAGTTATCCCTAGTGTAAATTCTCCTCTTTTCCAAAATATTTTTAAAGAAATTCTCTCAATTTTTTCCAGAATGTGTCCTGCTCGTTCTAGTATTATATTCTGGAAAAGAGCCGAGACATATTCTGGAAAAAAAATTGAGAGAAATTCTTTAAAATTCTTTAAAATTAATTTAGGGAAACTTACTCTAGGGATAACTGTTGGCTTAGTACACTAGTTGAAATATTTTCCAGATATGACACTTTAAAAGTTGGATTTATAAAAATTTTTAAATTTTATCTATATTTGGCTTCTCTGATGAAACAGTATAATTCCTAAGGTATGCAGTGACAAACTAAAATGGGCCTATATTCAGCCGTAAAATCACTTCATGAAAATACCAGTTTATACGTTGTTTTGTTTTTTTCATTTTTTAAAAATATGTTTCGGCTGAAGTATGTAGTAACTTTCGGCTGAGACAGCCAAGACACTATCTGCATAATCGATATTATTACTTTCGGCTAACTTTTCTAGTATAAATAAATATACTTTCTAAGAGAGACTATAGAAAAATGTCCATCTACCATCGCTCTTTAAAGTTATTCATATAATACTTCCATCTCACTGTTTTCCCCTCCCAATATTTCAAAACATCCATATTTGCTGCCAATCTCGGTTGGTGTAAGTAATTTTTGGTTATTTCTTCAACTGCTGATTGTAAATAAATTTCTAAATCATTCAGCTTAGAGTTAGAACTGTAGAATTAATCTGAAGATGTCCAGTATCCGTTTTCGAGCTGAAATTACATTTTCTTCAGATAATATCATAACAATTTTAACTTTGGATCTAGATATATACCTGCATTAGCTGCGACATTATTTAGTAGAGCGTTCTCTCTTTTCTCTAGAGCTTCAAAAAGTATTTTAGCAATAGGCTGTTGCATTTTTGATATGCTCAACTTTGTTTCGAGCCACAATGTAAAAAAACTCCAATTATCAATTGCTCCTGCCGTAGCTCCTGCTACACTTTCTAAAGTTTTTAAAAAACTAAAATTTTTTTTAAAAATTCTTGAAAATCCTCTAGACTAGACGGCTGACCATATTATACGTTGAATTCCATCGCGTTGCGCACTCAATAATTGGTTTTCTTAAATTTTCAGTTTTTTTTAATTAAACTAAATATTTTGGATGTCCGTAGATCTCTAGCCAGAGTATCTACATTTTAAAATATTTCCAGAAATGGTACTTAATTTAACCTTCTCTCTGTGTATTGGGGTCAAATTGACCCCAGTCGGGTTTAAACTGAAAAAACTGCGTTTTTTTATTATTTGAATGGTTCATGCCCTAAAAGAAAGCCTCAACTAATATCTTGTACACGCAATACAACGAAAAGCGGGTCCAAATTACTTGTACATTTGGTAATTACGATAGTCTGAAATGAACCAAACGCATTTCTGTGTACTGGGGTCAAAATGACCCCAAATGATTTCCATGTAGGTACCTACTATTTTCTATATAAATCAAAAAATGACATAATTTTTATGTTTATGAATGTATTGTAAAGTATGTCTGAGATGTTTTTTGCATTTTTCTGTTAATTAGTAAGTGAGACTGTCAGATGAAGGGGAAATAGGGAACGATAATATTGAAGTGGATTTTTCAAAATGCGACGAGAGTTGAACATGCTGAGCCGATAAACGTCTCTGATTACGATGAGAATGAACATAGTGAGCCGATAAATTTTGATGATGATGACAATTTTGAACCTTGCGCTGACGATCGAGAAAATGAACAGGGAAATGATGAAACTGCCACTTTTGAAGATGAAGAAGCGGTTACTGGTATATGGTATTATTCCCAAAATAAAAAAATGTTTCCGAAAGTGGAGCCTAAATATTACAAATGTGACCAGAACATGCCACTTTCTACTACTGCGGAAAATGGCAGGCTTCACGGATCAAACAGCAAAAAATCTTAATAACTCAGTTATTAGCTTTCCAAAAAACCATCACAGAAATATTGGTGAATATACTCGTGGCTGAGACCAATAGAAAAGCGCGGCAGTTTTATACATATAATGAATGATAAAATAACAGAAAACACCGTACTTTGTATGATGCTAATTCGGTGGAAATGTTTGCATTGATATGCATTTTAATTTACGCTGGCGCTCTTAAGAACTGGGAGGACCGTTCATTTTATCGAGCTATGATATCCGACAGGTGCCGCTAAAAACAGATAGATTGGTAGCATTCTGAACTGTATGAAAAATGTTCTTGGCAAACATTTGAAAACCTTATAAACCGTCATCAAATTTAACTATTGATGAACAATTGATTCTAACACGAGGGAGATATTCTTCCCGACAGTACGTACCATCAAAACCAGGGAAGTATTGAATTAAAATATTTTGGCTACGCGACGCAAGATCTCTTACCCATTGAACGCAGAAGTGTATGTTGATGGGCAACCATAGAGGCCTCATTCGGTTAATTACGCTTTGAATTTAGTCTATCGGATATCCGCATTTCACGTCAACAAAAGAAGAACAATTACTATGAACAACTTTTTCACTATTTGTACTTTAGCCGAGCAACTTTTGCAGAAAAAAACCGACACTAATTGGAACAATCCTACAAATCAAACCCGATTTGCCCAAAGAGCTTAGTACAAGTAAGGAATTTAAAAATCCGAGAACTAAAATCTTCAAAATTTAGTTTTGATAACAACCTAATATTTGAAAGTTTTATCCTAAAGAAAATCGTTTCTAAAAGAATTGATTATGCAACTGGTGCAAGCCAGCTCTCCAACCCTCGAAAGTTTAAAAAAAATGTAAGGACAGCAATCGATCTAATAGGTTATAGTGTTACTAGTAAGAGGGGAATCAACAGGCGAAAAAGTGGCGGCTTAGACCGTTAGAAAACGACCAAGATTTTATTTGCGCCCTTTGATTATCTGATATGAAATCTAGAACAAGATGTCATTTTTGTAATGAGCTATCTTGCCCAAATCACACCAGAATCCTATGCATGGAAGAAAAGAAAGAATAGGAAATGGTTTCAGATGAACGATGAGAGTGGTTTTAGATGACGTATCTAGTTAAAACATAAATTTGACTAATTAAAGTGATTTTTTGTGAATGTAATTACTTTTTCAATAAAAATATAAATTTGTAATAAGAAAATAAAAAATTTTGATTTACTTTCCTTATCAAATATATGAAGTTATCCATGGGGTCAGATTGACCCCTATACACAGAGGGGTACCGAATTAAAAAAGGCTGAATTAAAAAAGGTGTTCATTAATGAAATAAAAAAGGCGAATTTTGTATGAAAAAGGAATACCATTTTTATTTCAGAAAAAAATGAATTAAACAAGGTAACAGGTGTTCATACAAATTCATACAAAATCACCATTTTTAATTCAACCTTTTTTAATTCAGCCTTTTTTAATTCGTGTAGCCATACACAGACAATGTTATAGTAAGCTATACACAGAGTGAAGGTTAATAACATCATAAACACCGAGTTGCATAATGTGGGCCGCATTCCAAATGGATTTAATAATTTTTGAGTTATTAGGAGTTGTTGAAATTAAAAAAAATCCGCTTCATCATCATTTGTAGCCACATACCCCTATAAAGATAAAATTTTATTTTCAATGCAAAAATCTTCGTCATATTCATCGTTGAGTTTCATTTTCTTCTTGATCAATATGCTTATACAATAATTCCATACATTTGATCAGAGGTAACCTAGTATATTTGATTAATGATAATTGAAAATTCTTTTAACACTTTAATCAAAGTACCTTTAATGTAAGTCGAAGTATAGTTATAGTTAGTAGAGTTTGAGTTAGTCCATTGATTATCCAATACCTTACCGTAATTGCCGTAAGAACAATGTGTGGCCCGCCATGAAATGTCCTAAAATAATGATAATAACGGATTAAAGATTTTGTAAATTCATGATCTCTGGGAATGAGGATATGGTGTTTGGAATTGTATTGAATATTGGCCTTCTTTAAACGCCCACTAACTCTTATGATTCCAAACTCATCCAAAAACGGGGCCAACGACTTTAAACGACTGCTGCTCGATACCGCGTGGTTTCCCTTCAGAAGGTTATATTCTTCAGTAAAAGAAGACTGTTGAATATTTCGAATAAACTGGAGTTCTGCATTTCTCTTCATCTTCGATCATTGGAGGCACTACTCACGAGTATAAGTTCACATCTTCTTCCCTGAGCATTTTCTTCCGCCCTTCTTTATCGACGACAGGAATCTGGCAGTTCCGAATAAATCGGATGACAAAAGCAAATGACTGACGGACTCCTCTAAAATTCAACCGAAGAGCGAATTTCATAACGCGTTTCTCCGCGACATCATCACTTAATGACGGTGGCGAATGGACTGATAGCCAAGCTGATTCATCACATTTTAGAAATGTTGGGCCTCTAGACCAAAACGACTCTCTTGATAATAGGTACCGTTGATTCTACAGACTGGTACGTGTAGCGAAAAACGTCTTGCTCAGGTTGCCAAATTAATCCAAAAGTCTTGATAACACGTCTTGGTCGTTGATTTTCAAATATTCCTCGCGATATTGTGGCTCAATTAGCGACAATATTGTGTTAGAACAAAATTTGCTAAGTGTGAAGCCACCTCTCTTCGAGAACCGATGGGAAATTCTTCTTGCTCATCATCTGCTAGACGGTGTAAGGTTTTAATTGCAAGGAAAGAGCCGGCTGCCGTTCCATAAGTGCATAGTCGGAAGATCCTGATCGGATCAGTTTTCTTATCGCGCCACAAAATTATTTGGAAGTTGTTGTCAGGATACTCGAGATGAACTTGGCGGTACATTTATATGTCGGCCGTTAAAACAAACCGATAAAGCCTGAACCGCAACAAAATGATAAATAAGTCATCCCGAATTGTTGGTCCCGAGTGCAAAATATCGTTGAGGGACACACCAGTTGAAGTCTTGCATGACTCATCGAAAACCGTGATTTTATCACCCAATGACAAAAATGTGTCGAAAAATTTTGAATTTTTCAACTGTAAATGGGATGGTATAAAAGTGAATTACCAGTTGTATAGGGTACACATTTAGTCAATAAATGATTAATGGATTGTTAACAATAGTTTATTACAAAAAAAAAAACAAGGTTTGGGACCTGACAAATTTTATTTATTTGTTCTTTGGGCACCACAGTGCTTTGTCGTAATATTTTTATTTGCTTGAAGCTATTGATAGTGTGGCATATGAATGAGATAAAAAAAAGTAAAAATGTGCTAAATGTGCTAAATGTGCTCCGCTCCGCTCCCTCTGGATAATTGTTTAATCGCTCACGCTCCTGCTCAGCTCCATCTCCGTGCAAAATGATACCGCAATAATTGTTAGCAAAGTTTTTTTAGTGGAATAACTTTCACTGTTTCCCATTGCAATGCATAGCAAAAATAAGCTCCGACTAGTTTTGGTCGCTTGGCCATTTGTAGTTCAATAAAAAAAAAATTGATTTAAATTTTAAGGTCATCAACCTCCAATTTTTTAGCACCCCATCTAAGGATTTTGATTAAAATAACGAATGTAATTCTTTGTTCGTCGTTAGGTCAGGATTGATCAAAAGCTTTTGTCGCTCGGCCACTTGTAGTTTAAAAAAAAACTATTTTAAATTTATAAGATTCTAATGACCCAGTTAAATTATCATGCATTGCCCACCACTTATTTGCTCTTCGACACTAAGTAGGCAACAAAATGCTCAGATGCATATGGTATAATACCTCGCAACACAGAACAACAAGTAAATTTCCAAGTTACCGATATTCGCGATTTGATTTTGATATTCGCATTGGAGACCCAAACGTATGTATTGAACACAAATCTGTTTAAATGCTCTATGCTACATGTTTTACAATCTTCTTGTCGACCCATTACATTTATCGACTCCTCCAACTTTCCAAAACCATTCTCCCATATTAGGGTATGGTTCACTTCCACGACAACCTATGGACATTAATTCTCTCGTGATATAATGGAATCAGTATCGTGCGGTCTCGATAAATTGCTGCAGTTCCACCTTCTTTTATGAACCAATGAACATAAGTAGCACCGGGATCATCGACACTACTACCAATTTTCTTGTTTGTAGGTATTATCTGGTCGAGGAATAAAATAAAAACTTTGTTTCAGAGCTTCGGAATGATTTTCGTGTTTGAATGATATATTTTCTTATTTAAATTTTCTCATCTAAAATTTCTTTCAAAGAGATGATGGCTTTATTTAGAGATTGTCTAGAAATATTTGACGACAATGATCATTGTGAATTCTGTCTTTGCAGTATTCTTGCTAAGGTTAAATTCTTATTTTATTTTCTTATACATTAAATTCTAATTTTGTTTTATTTCGCTAAATATCAACAGCAACCTTATCCGAATCGTTTCAGACAGATAAACAGGAGACATTTTTTGTTGTTCCTCACATTTTTCAGTAATATCCAGAACCGGCATTCGTAGCGGCTGTTGGAATCTACCGTTGTTATAGGGTGACTCCATATGGAATCATATATGTATGTATGAGTTGGACTCGATGTCTCAAAAATTGTTTAAACTATATTTATTCGATTTAAAAGTAAAAAAACAAAATGTTTTTTTCTCTCTTTTACTCTCGAGTTACACTCTTTCAAAGTTTTCTCATTTTCAAGGAGCTTTGGGTATATGTATTACATTTTTGGTCATATTTTCGGAACGAGTTGACCGATTTTTGTTTTCTCAACGGTTTCTCAAAGCTAGAAGAATCTGATATACCCAAAACTGATATTATAACTCTACGAATTTAATTATATGACGTTTGGGTTATGTAATGCGGGACAAAGTTTTCAACGTCACATTCATCACATACTGCGGGTATTCATTGCCTCCAAAGACATTAATCAATATGAGAAACTACAATGAGAACTACAATTTTAGGGTTATCTTGTAACACCATCGTGAGTTAAGCTACTGCCGGAGAAAGTCAGCGCTATTAAACATTTTAAATTGCCAGAAGTAGCTAAGGAACTCAAAAAATTCTTAGCAATGATCAAATTTTATCGTCGATTTATTCCAAATGCAGTGGACAACCAAAGGCAATTGCAACAGCTAATCAAGGGCAACAAAAAAAACGATAACACAAAAATCGAGTGGGACATCAAAAAAATTAATTATTTCAATCGATACAAAATGGATTTAGCAGAAAATATGATTTTAGCATATCAAGCAAAATTTGCTGAATCGTCACTTTGTTCCGATACATCAGATTTTGCAATGGGTGCAGTATTCATCACAAAACCTTTTCGTTAAAAATCTAAATACCGAAAAATTTCCAAAATATGAAGATATGAATAATTTCAGCATACTTATCCATAGAATCCGATTTCATGCAAAATATTGATCACGAAGAAAGCGATTTTTTGATTAGCCCAAGGAGCTCCCTTACACTTTTCTTATTTTCATTCTTCGAAACTTTACAAATTTATGAATCATTGGCTGCACACAACCGAAATCAGAACCAAACGTGCTAAATGATTTAGAATTCTAGATATCTCCTCTACTCTTAATTCTCTCTCCGACAGACGGCATGTGGGGAGGTGTATGTGTCTTCTACTAATATTTTAATGACTTGTACAGAAGTGCAAACTGAATATCAGAAATAGAATTTTTGAAGACTGAACTATCAAACCCTTATTATCCCCTCTTATCGTTCCTGCCATGCTGTTATTATTCCTGTGATAATGCAGTGCAAATATTGTTGCAAGCATTTTTCTTCTCGGAGCAGTTATGCAGAATCAGATCTTTTCGGCTTCATAAGAACATCTAGGGGTTATTATAATTTAAAGAATCTCCAGCAACTGCTGAAGATAAGAGAAATCCGTACACGTAGTGGTCCGAGAAATGTGCAGAAGGTGGCACTTAAATCGTAGTTAGCCTTAGGTGTTAATGTAGCCTTACGTGATATTAGTCGAGCAACAGTCCCAACTCTTTCGCTGTAAGTAAACTGATGATAACAACGGCCATGCGTACACTAGTATTTTTATATTCATTCCGGATGTTCCAAAAGCAAATTAAAAGTCCCTTCTTTTAATTATTCGTAATATTTAGACCGTATTCTTGTTCAAAAGTGAAAGGAAGAATATTATTTCATTTGATGTTTTATAATACGTGCAACGTGAATTATGCTAAATGAAATGATTAATTATGAAAAAATTAAACTGTTTAAAATTTATCAAATATTAACTAAATATTTACAGGGTGAACATCAAGGCTATTTCCTTAAAAAATATATTTTGTCCTACTCTAAGTTATTAAGCGGAAGAAGATATCTAAGCTTTCCAAAGAATTTGATTGACTTCTGAACCACTGAAACTAAAAGTTCAGCCTCAGTAGTGTTCAATATTTTTCAGAAAATTTTACACTGCTTTTACACAGGCTCGACCAATTTTTATCAGAGGCACCAACTAGATATAATTCTACGTAAATAAATGCAGCTTAGCTCCTGATTTTTTGTTTCGCTATATCATAAAGCCAAAATGATACAGAGAATTAATACCCATTATTTTCGACGTGTTATGTTTAGTCAGTACAGTTAAAATCGTTTCAAGAAACTATAACAGTTGGGGCGTATCTTTACGCCAAATTTTTAAAATTCGGATAATACAACCGCACATTAGGGCTGAAAATACTGTCGAAAATGTATTCCATTTATTCCAATTCGTCCTTTTGCTCTAGTAAATGCACAATCATAAACTAAAGTAATATTATAGAGAGGTCTTAAAACGAATAAAAAAATAGTCCCAGAATTGGTATACATACATAAATAGCTGTAACACAAAACGAACACATTTTTTTCTCATTCAGTTTATTTTATAATTGAACTTTGCTTTTGATTTTGGTATACAAAGTATACACAAGTCATTTTTTGTTTTCCATCCCGCGTTTTTTTTTGTTAATTCCACTAAAGATTACTACTTATTGGCACCCGATAATTGGATATTTTTCTATTCGTATTAAGAAATCTCTATAATATTACTTTAGTCTATGGCACAATATTTCGAGGTCGCAAATAAACGAAAACAGTCTAAGATTTTTTCATACCGAAGTTTAAAACCTTCACTAACCGATAAGAAAATTTTCAAAAAATTAGATTTTGAATAAAAAAGGCACAAATAATACTTCATTGCTTAATTTCTACAAAAATGTAGTCAAATTGATTGATTGATTGATTTAATATGTACGACCAAGCCTAAGGCAAGTTTCCCGAACGCGGTGCCACCGTACACTCTTTTACGAATAACAAGATCGAAAGATAGGAAAGGTATGTTAGCATTATAGACTCGACCTGTAGTCGATAGTTGTTAGTAAATTTTTTTTTTGACACTTGTTAATCACAAAACAACACAATTTTTTTTTTTTCTAATACAGCGCCTTCTCTGTTGTAACCGCAAGATCTGAAAAACCTAAATTTTTTTAATTAATGTGTCTCCACTATTTTTCCCATAGTTAGTAAATTTTGCTTGACATCGTTGTTGAAGTTGTTGCGTCTCTTCTCTCTTATCTACTCGCCCTCCAATTTCTACTCAAATGTAATCAAATGTTCTGAAAATATTTTTTAAAATTTTCGGATAATCATTGCACAATTTGGTTTTGTATATATTTTAAACAATTTCAGGCAATGATCTTCATCACCTTATTTTTCCTTGTGCCAGGTATTTGGATACAACCATAGTGCGATAGTTTGGTTTACTTCTGTAGGTAGAGTATAGCGCTCCCTTTTGACTGAATTCTCTTTCCTTATTTGCGTCCGATGGTTCTACCATATAATACCATTTCGAATTTTAAGCTCATCATAATGTCCCTCCCAACCCTGAACCCTTGACGAATTTTATTAACGAGGCAATATCTTGGTTTCTTCTAATGGCTAATTTTTGTTTTACAAGTTCGAACATCTGCGGTCAATAATAGTTGCCTATTTTTTTTAATTTGTTGACAATAATACAGCTTTAGGTATCTGAAGGTACCTTCAGCGGTTTCAGAACACTTTATAGCTGGGTGGAATTTGGCTCAATAATCGTTGATCCCAAATTTTGTTTTTTTTTTTTCATTCCCGTAGCGCTATTTTTACTAAGGAAACCGTTTCTACGTACTCTCTAAATTACTCAAGCGAATATAGCTATCTATAATATAATATTCACTTCTTTGCACTTTCTCTCTAACTGTATAACTTGTCTTTATTTTTCAAAAGCGTTGCACCCATCATCGGTGACTTTCTGATTAATTTCATGAAATTAAAAAATGACATAGAGGAGTCTTCAAATTGAATTTTACATTCCCGGGAAAAATTCACAACATTCCGGGAAACGGGAATACTTTTAGTTTCTTAAATTCCGGTACGCAAACCCTACTTTCATTCAATCATAACTCTACGACACAAAAGTATGTACATATATAGATAAAACCACAATAATTAAACATTTTGCAACCCATCATCATTAATCCAAATACATTTTTCCTCAACATAAACCTTTACTCGTTTATTTTTCAATTTTATTTTATAAAAATCAAATATATTAAATTTAATTATAATTAAGTTTGGAGCAAAAATTTAAAAATAAAAACTTTTGGCTATGTCGTCGTCATTATTTTTTATGTTTAATTTTTTCCATTTTACCATTTTTACCATTTTTTAATGTAAAAACAAATTTTTTATGCTTTCTTTTATTATTTTACTTTATTTTATTGTAGATCCTGATTATAAATTAAAATCAGCAGCCCAAACTCCAGCCACATTACATAATTCATTGTCAAATGATCATAACATGGGAGGAATTGGACGAAATTTAGATGATAGAAAAATTTATATAGGAACGGTAAGAATCCCAAAAAAAAAAAAAAAAAATTAAAGAGATAAATTTATTTTTATTTAATTTGAAAGTTTTTTTTTATTATGTGTAATTAATTTTTTATTTTGCATTCATTTTCACGACTCGTTATTGTTTAGTTTATGCAATAGAACAAATTTTTTATTTTTTTTGTGATTTTAAATCAATTCAAGTGATACAAAAGAATACAATCAGTTTTTGTTTTGTACTTTAACGAGAAATATTATCATTTTAAATTGTATAAAACTTGTCTTAAAACTTTGTTTAACAAAACAGAAGAAAATTAATGTTTTATTCTAGAAAAATACGAAACATTCATTATAATTGCTTCGTTTGTTGATCTTCTGTTGTTTTTGTAGTCGCATTTTGTTGATTGTTTTTGTTAAGAAAAGTTTATTTACTTTTCACTTGATAAATAAACAATGAAAATTCACGAAAAGCAAATCGTAACAGACATTTTTGAATTGGTAATTTTTCAACTTTTTTTTTTAATGAGTTTATATGTTTAGTTGAAAGTTTCTGATGGTGTATTCTTAAATGCTATAAACTATTTACCATCTTTTCTATTTTAATGAGACTAATGCCATCACTTTGATCGATTAATTTTTTTTAAATATTGAATAACAATTTTATTACAGGGTAGCCAATGAATTTATTAAATCTAGTTTTATTATAGATATCAGGGGTACAAATTGAAAATGCGGGATTGATAACAGATGGCGTTACTAACGCTATACGCATCAGGCAGTACTGTGACTATGTTCATGTCAAAGCTACGTCTTATAGCTTTAATTTTCAGTATGTGTCAATTTGTCGCAGTGTCAAATTCATAGTTTTTTTGAGCTCTCAATATGTCGAGTTTCGTGCCAACAAAACAGCATTTGCGGGAAGTTTTAATTTACTTCTTTAATTTGAAGAAAAGTGCTGCTGAAGCACATCGATTGGTCTCCGAGACTTATCCGAGTCATGTTCCATCGGTTTCAACGTGCGAGAGATGGTTTGTGCGGTTTAGAAGTGGTGATTTTGACGTTGAGGACAAAGAGCGGCCGGGCCAAGTGAAAAAGTTTGAGAATGCTGAATTGGAGGCAATACTCAATGAAGACACGTGTCAAACTCAACAAGAGCTCGCAGATTCATTGGGAGTGACACAACAAGCCATTTCCCATCGTATAAAAGCCCTCGGAATGATCCAAAAGCAAGGACATTGGGTGCCGTATGAGCTGAAGCCGAGAGACGTCGAGCGCCGTTTTTTTGCATGCGAACTGCTGCTCGAACGGCAAAAACGGAAGGGTTTTTTGCATCGCATTGTCACTGGTGATGAAAAGTGGATCCGTTACGATAACCCGAAGCGCAAAAAATCATATGGTTACCCCGGCCATGCATCATCATCGACGGCCAAACCAAATATTCACGGCGCCAAGCTCATGCTCTGTATTTGGTGGGACCAGCTGGGTGTGGTGTATTATGAGCTATTGAAATCGAACGAAACCATCACAGGAGCACTATACCGAACTCAATTGATGCGTTTGAGCCGCGCACTCAAAGAAAAACGGCCACAATACGACCAAAGACACGACAAAGTAATTTTGCAACATGACAACGCTCGGCCACATGTTGCAGCGCCGGTCAAAACATACCTACAAACGCTGAAATGGGAAGTCTTACCCCACCCGCCGTATAGCCCAGACATTGCTCCTTCCGATTACCACCTTTTCCGATCGATGACACATGGCCTAGCTGACCAGCGCTTCCATTCTTACGAAGAAGCCCAAAAATGGGTCGATGACTGGATAGCAGCCAAGCCGGCCGAATTTTTTCGCGACGGTATCCGTAAATTGCCAGAAAGATGGGAAAAAGTTGTGGCTAGCGATGGACAATACTTTGAATAATTCATTTGTTACCATTTTTTCAGAATAAACGTTCAAAAATAGAAAAAAATCCCGCATTTTCAATTTGTACTCCTGATAGTTTACTGTTTTTCAAAAATAGTAGATTTGCTCCACGCGTGAGCTTTACACCTCTTGAATCCAATATCCCCTAAAAATAATCTAGTACAATAAGGTCAGACGATCTTGGTGCGTCAGATTAATGTGTGCGGAAATTTTCAGTTAAGCGTTGTCATTACGTCTCTAGGATAATGTGAAAGGTAACTCGGCGCTACTGAAACTACACCGAATTAAACGGTAGGTATTTGGTTTCTGATGTGAAAAAAACTCATTTAACATCCTTCAATACTGATCTCTATTAGTGACCCTGCAATTATTCTCTCTTCGAAAAAATATGGTTCGACAATACTGCGTGATAAAGTTGTGGATTGCTATCACTTTATATTCGGCAATTTTGTTTGTTGACATTTCCGTTTAGGTCAAAATTTGCTTCATCAGACGTAAACAAACAGTTTATGAAAATGTTGTCCTCTTCCGCAGTTTGAAGCAAAAGCTGGCAAAATCCATTTATCGAATAGATAGATCTGCTGAAATTAGCTTAAACAAATTTAAATCATCATGTAATATTGTTATTATTAAACCTGCTGATACCCAATGTTCACGTGAAGTATTTACTAAATTATTTCTATATAAAGTTAGGACAAGTTTAGGAAAATCTGCACGAATTTGATCAGAAGCGTGTAATTTTTCCTATTCCTAAATGTTAGTGTACCTATTAGTGTAAATAATTTACAAAATTCATTTTAATTAGATTCTTAAACAATATTGTAGCATTTTAATTTTCCAGTTTCTTGATTCCCCTAAAAAGCGATGACCTTACAGCTAAACTATTTTGGGTGGAGAGAATAGATATAGAATAGGATTGCACATTTCTGTATTAGCTTCCACTATGGTTATATATCGATTTTCCAAAATGTTCATGATGCTATTCCTGAAAAGCGTGCATTCTAACAGAAACCTGTTATGATTTATTATAGGCCTACTCTAAAGGCAAACCATACACATTTTCCGAAATCTAAGGGAACAGGTAGTTAGGATTGAACATTTCTGAATTCGCTTCTACTTTGGTAATTTGGTTGTAAATCGATTTTTCCAAAATTTTCCAGCTATTCCTGAAAAGTGCGCATTTTTTTCCTCCAATTGAAAACCATACACATTTTTCGTAATCTAGGGGAACAGGTAGTTGGGATTGATCATTTCTAAATTTGCTTCCACTTTGGTTGTAAATCGATTCTTCCAAAATGTTCCTGCTGTTCCTAAAAATTGCGCATTGTTAAAGAAACCTGTTATGGGTTACTGTAGACCTAATCTAAAGAAAACCCATACACATTTTCCGGACTCTAGCGAAACAGGTAGTTAAGCTTGACATATATGAATATGATTCCATTTTGGTTGTAAATCCAATTTTTCTAAAACTTTCCTGCTATTCCTGAAAAGCGCGCATCCTAACAGAAACCTATATTAAGTTACATACTGCAGATCCACTCTAAAGGAAAAGTATACAGATTTTTTGTAGTCTAGGGGAAAAGGTAGTTAGGGTAGAAAATTTCTGAATTCGCTTCTACTATGGTTGTGTATCGATAATTCCAATATATTACTGCTGTTCCTGAAAAGCGCGCATTGTAATGGAAATCTATTATGAGTTACTGTAGACCTACTATAAAGGAAAACCATACACATTTTCCAACATCTAGGGGAACAGGTAGTTAGGATTGAATATTTCTGAATGTGCTTTCACTTTGGTATCAACTATAGTTGGTGTAAATTAGGAACAGCCGGAAACAGTTTTAACCCTCAGTCCATGAAGGTATTTTAGGCATCTTAATTTCGCGAACCAAAAACATGCATTCAAATAATTTGTTATTTTTAGGAAACTTAGGAAAAACTTCCCAATCGTATTGAGATGATAAATTTCTCGGTAAGACCGTTTCCGACGTTAAAACTGTTGCATTTCTTTGATAGGGCTTTCTTTGAACTATCCGGATCTTTCTGCTTGGATGAGTGCGGTAAAACTCACGCCTAAACTCTCAGAAGGTGGTAAAAAAATATTTCACTGGGCGAGTAACAAAAGAAGATGAGATTTTTTGGGTTGAAATTAGGCCTAAAGAACAATACATTTCCATCGAACATAAAGCAAAATGAGGACACGGATAGATCCATAGTGCAAAAATGTCTTGTTACACCGTTCTTTACATGCACAAATGCCAACACATATTTTCCAAAACATTTAGAAACCAGAAGTTAGCTATTAAATTTCGAATAGGGCCGAAAGGCCGAATTTCGAAAGGCCGAATGTCGAAAAGCCGAATGTCGAAAATCCGAATGTCGAAAGGCCGAACGCCGAAAGGTCGAATGTCGAAAGGATGAATGTGTCGAAAGGCCGAATGTGTCGAAAGGCCGAATATCGAAAGGTCGAATGCCGAAAAGCCGATTGTATCGAAATTAGTTTTAATTTTTCATCTTTTTATGAATGAAAATTTTCAAATTTTTTATTTTTATGAAAATCAAAATTTATATTTTTGGGTTGGCTACCTTATCTAAAAAAAAATAATACAGAAACTGAAAATCCCGAAAAAAAAATCCAGAAACAAAAAATTTCAGAGAAACAAAAATCCAGAAAACTAAAATCCAGAAGAAACACAATTATCAAAGTGCGGACAAAATTAAAATTAAATTTATAAAATGTCTATCGAATTTGACTTTTTCCGTAAAGTTCTTAATATTTACGATAATGAAAATTACTTCGTCAACCTTTCAGACACAGATCAAAGGAATCGTATCGCTCATATATTTTTTTCATTTATTTTAAACAAACTATTTTTCTGTATTGTTTTTCCGGTAATTTCTAGATTTTTATCGGGATTTTATTTTTCTGGATTTTTACTTTTTAACTATTCTGGATTTTAAAATTTTTGGATTTTTTTTTTTCAGGCAAATGTAGTGATCCCTCTACTGATAGATGCACAAATGTGTGTAGGCCTTTTGACCCATTCGGCTTTTCGACATTCGGCCTTTCGACACATTCGGCCTTTCGATATTCGGCCTTTCGACACATTCAGCCTTTCGATATTCGGCCTTCTAACTCATTCGGCCTCTAACTCATTCGGCCTTTCGGCGTTCGGCCTTCGACATGTGGCCTTACGACATTCGGCCTTCCGACATTCGGCCTTCCGACATTCGGCCGTTCAACATCGAACGTTAAATTTAATATGTAGAACCCAGAAAAGTTATAATAGTTTGTTTGGGAATTGGAAATACATAATTAGTTACGTGCATAGGTTCTGATGTTAGGAAACTTAAGTTTGAGGTCTGAAAGAGAGTCAGGTTAATCATTTTAATTCCCAAATTACATAGTGCTACGTATAAAAAATTAGATACTAATACTAATTCCCGGTTTCACAAAAAAATCTCCAGTTAGTTAATATTTCATCTCTTTCTTCTTGTATGAAATTGCGATTTTTTTCATTATGCAAATTTAACGCACGCTAATTTTGATTCTTTCTTACGTGTAAATTGTAACTGGAGAGCTAAATATCTAGCTGCTCAATTTCATACAGCTAATTATTTAGCTGAAGGCTAAATATTTCTATGTAAAATAAAAATATAATCAAGTTGCATTGAATTTTTATTGTGAAACCGGGCATAAGTTAGTCTTAGAAATAAAAAAGAAACCGACGAGCTTGTATCCGAGACACGACCTATTAACGTAGGACTACGTAAAATTGAGAAAACTTTATTTGTACAGTTTAAGTAAAACCAAAATTTAGGAATTATAAATTAAAAATAAAACCGTAAATTATCTAATGCTGCCATCTTTATGCATTAGGCTGTATTAGCGTAAGAGTACGCATTGTACATATTTTTTCTTAATTTTTATATTTATTGTTTATACAATACTAAATTTTATATTTCCCAATTCGTTATATCACAATGAAATGCCGTTCTAAAACAAAAATAAAAAATTGGGGTCTATCTGGCTCCTCGTACAACACTTTTTCCACAAAGCGTCCGTTAAAGATCATCAAACCAACCATTTATATTTTACAACCATTTTCTGTTAGTTTTGCACAGGCATTTTCTTAAATTTGGAAACCTCTTCCCCAATATCACAATTGTTCACAACAATATAAATTTTCTACTCTCATGCCACCAAATCACAGCTTTTGAGTTGCCAAATTCAAAAAATTATAAAAATTATAAAAGTTATAGTATTCTCTGAGACCTTTACAAAACCATTTTTCTTATCGGCAACCAAGCCCTATTTAGGCGTTTAAACCACCCCTTAATTTGTGAAGAAAGGTAATTTCATCTCCTAAAAATTAGAGATGCAACCTTTATAATTTAATTTACTATGAATTTGTTGTACTTTTTATGAGAAATAATTACCAATTTGTTTTATCAAAAAAAATGGAGTAGAAGTCGAGATATACCTACCGAAAAAAATGCTTTTTGAGGTTAATTAAAAGGGTTTGTTAATGTCTCAAAAAGTACAACTTAAAACAGTTTTTATAATTTTTTGAATTTGACAGTTCAAAAGATTCCCTTGTTAGATTACTTAGAACTGAAACGTGTTTTCATTTGCGACCTGTAACAATTAGATCCAGTTATACATCTCTAGTATACTGTTGAAAATCCAACAATATTATGTGAGAAACGTAATAATTGACCGATATGATTATTCACTCAGTGCTTGGCATCACCGTGTCAAGATTACAAAATAGTAAAACACAATTAACGTACATTATTTTTTTGGCACCGAATCCCACCTCTCGTCAAATACCGTTTCATTTTATGTATCTCCCAGCGTTTTTCTCCTAAACTTGCTTCACCATAATGGCATCCGACAACAATTTGCAATTAAGGTTTACATACGACCTTATACTAAGAGAATTTATTACTCAGAAATAATACCTTTAAACCCGATTTTAATAAAGCAATTCACAAATAATGTATCGATCAATATATCGTTGAAATTTCAATCATTAAAATGTCACAAAATGTCAATAAAACGTCACAGAAATGGGAATGTCTTGCTATTAACAAAAGCATACTAAATATAATTTATTTTTAAATATTGACGATTCAAATGACGTATTAAATCCAATTAGTTTCCGGTCACTTGGAAACTTTGAAGTCCCATAACTCAAAAACCTAAACATTTTTCGGCATGATTTTAGCGACTATACATGTACGCAATATATAACATAATGAAAATAAAAAAATTTTGAACTTTTTTATTTTTATTTTATAGCTATAAATCAATATGGCGTGCGGCATGTTTGATCAAGTTCATCACTATTTAATTAAAATTGAAATTAAAATACATATTAAAAATTAGTTGTTTAAATTTTTTTTCAATCCAAAATTCTTTATTTAACTTGGTTTGAATTTTACAGTTTTTAAAACATCACATTTATATTTATCCAGAGACATTGCTTTACTCAAATAAATTTCCTAACTACGTCAATTCCGTGACGCGCGTCATCACATTAAAATTTTGGTTTACCCCCCATATATAATGAAAACAAAGACGTAGTCCTACGTCAAAATGTTTCAGGCTGAAATCTAGCTAGGATCTCTGTTGCTAATATTACTTATTCCTACTTAAATGTAGACAATAATAACAAGATATAAGATTTGGGGCCAAGGTGAGATTGCTTCTTCCAAAATGGATAAATTTAGTGCTTTCAATATCATTTTATCAAATATCTGCAATAACGTTACTTTCAGCTTTTTATAGACACAATATATTAATAATAATGACATTCACAACATTTTCGAAAAACTAAAAATCTGAAAGATAGCCAAAAGCCGATAATAAAAGTAATCGAAATTTTAATTAATCTGGAAAATTGATAGAACGCATCAAATTCACATTTATCACTCGACACAAACTAATGTCGTTTTAGATTGATTTGTTTTCTCTCTATGGAAAAGTAATCGCAATTTCCGCGTCAATCGAACAAGAAAACTCATTGATTTTTCATGTTTGTGCATTATCCGTCAAAATATAAGAACCTTGCAAATTGCACATCTAAAATCTAAAAAAATTGTTTGCCAAGCAATGTTGAGATTAACTTAAGGGGACGTACCACCTTCAAATTTTCAAAAAAAGATACCTATCTCTTTTTATTCCATTAAAAAAAATCTTTGAAAAACTTTTTGTTTTTCAATTTTGAAGGTGGTACGTCCCCTTAATAGCATTTCTAACAAACACAACAACCACAGTAAAGTTATCAAACTGAAAACGTCAACCAATTAGCCAAACTGCTAATAAACCTTTAAACATACTTATGTCGTGTTCTTTTCGTTTTTTCAAGTCAACACGAATTTTGTGGGTGAAAAGTACATGAAACAAAATTGACGAAGTTTTGTGCTTGTATTGGTTACTTGATTGACATTTCTAAACGTCAAATTGAAATTTGGCGGCTCATTCTATTTAATTAAATTAAATAATTAACACAACAAATATTAAACACATTAAACTAAACACAAAACGAGAATAAAAATGATCGAAATACAAAAAATCACTGCTATTAAATATTGAAAAATTTTGACAACTAAATTGACGTTTCTATTTTTGTTGGTGTTAGTAGCTACGGATGTGAAATTCATGAAAAAATCTGCATCTCGTAAAATTGATGCACATTTCAAAATAATTGACGAAGTTTAGTGAAAAGAACACAGTTTTTGGATGTGCGTCAATTTTTTTTGACGAATTTGGGTGAAAAGAATTCAACATTACGTAAAAGGGGGATATATCTACGAAAAATCTAAATCGAAAAAGTGTCCTCGAGCTAAAATATTTTGCCGTCAGAACGTTTTTCTTCAATCGAACAAAATAAAATTCACCCTTCCAAAATTTTCTTTCAATCAAGTTACCCGGGTAGTCGCTCAAATTACCCGTGCTGAAGCAGAGTACATCGCAATCTTCACCTAAAAGCAAACACAACATTAGAATTAGCTATTCAATATTATATTTAATTTTTTAAGAAACTTATCTTAATTTTCAAATTACCACAACACAACACCACTGTTTATTATTTACATTATTTTTATTTTGACAGAAGAATTATTGTTAAAATGAATTTATATAGCAGTTTGCTCAATTTATAAAATTATCTTGTACACACATGAAAGCTCACGACAAACTTAGTTTAGGCTAGACAATAAGAGATGGCACTTATTATTTGATTAAATTAAAGAAATTATGTAATTAGTTAACATGTTTAAACCAAGATGTCAATATGTAAAAACCATCAAAATTTTTTGGCGGTTTTAATTAAGCTGAAAAATAAAATAAAGAAAATTCTCTCTATTCGAAGCGAGATTTCATCAAGCTAACAACAAGCAAAAAAAATATCAAGTGAAATTAAATTAAATAAAGATTTATCAAGAAATTTATAGTTTTTATTAAATATTTACAATAAAAATAAAACAAATTTACAAATTTACAATAAAATTGAAGTGTGATAATCTTAGCGGATTATCAAGCAGCATCATCCCGGATTCGCGAGGATTATCGACCTTCATAGCAACAACCCGGATAATCGAGTACTCGAAAAAAGACCAAAATATCCGAGTACCCGGGTACTCCATAATCGGTATTGGATACCTTACTTCAGCCAATTTTTATTATGTAGAACTAACTGACTGACATTTAAATTATTCTAAATTCTTGGAACTGTTTAGACTGTTGCCTTAAAATTTTAAATTCTCATAATTGTATACCCAATTAATTTAATTATAATTCAAAAAATTTCTGAAATTCGTTAAATTCTCTAAATCTTAAAAGTTCTTATTATTTGCTAAATTATTTAAATTTTTGTTTTTAAATTTGTTGAATTCTCAAAATTTTTTCAAACCTAGAGAGTTTATGAACTACATATCTAGATTCCTTAAATACTTCTACAAATTATAGCTTCCTAATTTATTAATTTTCAAATTATGTTCAAATTATCTTGTAAATTTTTTTAATTTCTTTGAAATTTAAAATTTTTTTAAATTTTTTATTTTTCGTTTTATTCCTTCAATTCATAAAATTTTCATTCGTAATACAACTAGTGCTCAATTATTATCGATAATTTTTTACGAGTTAAAACCGCGCTGAAAATTCAACGAGTGCGCAGCACGAGTTGAATTATCTGCGTCGGTTTTAACGAGTAAAAAATTATAGATCATTAATTGCAGCACGTGTTGTATTTAGTAAGAGAATACAACTTTCCCGTCAGCGATTGAATCACAATTCATCCATTTTGTTTGCACGGCTTTTCCTTTGATGTGTGTATAAAAAATTCAATCATAATAAGAAAAATTGAAATACAATTACAAATTAGAGATAATTGTTTAGGATTTTCTTGTTGCTATGGTGAAAATTGTAAAACTATCGCATTGCTATGGTGAAAATTGTAAAACTATCGCGTTGCCATGGTGAAAATTGTAAAACTACCGCTATAATAAAGTGTTGTTGTTCGTATTTTGCATGGCAATCTAAATACTATTGCTGTAATAATCGCTTTTTCGTAAAATTTCCCATGGCATATTTTGTGAAAGTTGTATTCTCATAAATTTATATTGTTTGAATTCTTAAGTTTCTTTGAAATTTTTAATTTGAAAAATTATTAGCACTAAACTAAATAAAACTACTTTCTTTAGAATTATTAAATTCTCTTAATTATTTAAATTCTTTAACTGTTTTAAACTACATAATGTAGATCGCTTAAATAATTTTAATTGTGCAAACCCTGAAAATGTATTCTACAAATTGTGTAATTTTGGATAATTCTCTAAATTCTTTAAATTTGCCAAGCCTTTTTAATTTGTGAATACTTCGTAAATGTTTGATATCTTCTTTGATAGTAACTCGAATACCTAGTAATATTCAAGAAATTTTGTCATACCTGTTTACTGTTTTTCCATGAGCCATAAGGGTGGATTAAAGAACTCTGTGAAATCGCTCTACCATTCCATTCGATTGCGAATGGTAGGCTATTGTGCGGATACGATGAATAGTTTCGATTCAAACTGAGAACCTTGATCCGTGGTTATCTCTAATGGAATACTAAACCTTGGTATGTACTGAGAAATGAACGATTTAGCTACAGTACGAGCAGACATGTCTGGTATTGAATAGGCTTCGGGCCATCTAGTATATCTGTCAACAATGGTAAAAATATAGGAACATAAATTTGATGTTGGAAGTGGACCAACCAAATCCAAATAAATGAAGTATCACACCATAAACGTTCTTTCGCAAATGGTAAATCGGTTTTAAATTCGGCTTCCTGTGTTGAGAGGAAACAAGAATTTTTAGTTCATCATTCGATACCTGTAAATTAAGAATAGCTGGAGCCTGGAGCAATAGAATCCATAACATCGATATTGACAGTAGATATACTTGGGCTACCTAGTTGAGAAAGACAATCTGCGTCACATTATTTTCCCCACTAATATGTATTATATCGCTGGTGAATTGAGCAATATAATCTAAGTGACGGATAATTAGAGATTACTTCAATTCTAGATTGTGATGGAGTAATTTCTTGCTTTTAAATTGTAAGTCCCAAAAAATCCAACGATGAAACTCCAAAAATACATTTTGACAATTTGATGTTTAACCCAAATTCAGCTAAACGGCTAAACAATTGTCTTAAATGTGTTTTATGCTCTTCTTCAATTTTGCTAAATACTAAGATGTCGTCTATATACGTAAATTCGAAGTTTCCACTAAGTTCATAAACTTTTGAAAGGTTTGACTAGCATTTCGTAAACCAAACAGCATTCGATTAAATTCAAGAATACCGAATGGAGTAGTTATCGCTGTCTTGTAAATGTCTTCCTGAGCGACTGGTATGTGGTGGTACGCTTTGACTAAATCTATTTTTGAAAATACTTCACAACTATATAGATTCATCGCAACATTATGCAGATGAGGTATAGGATACATATCCGGGATAGTAATAGCATTCAGTCGGCGGTAATCTCCGCAGGGTCGCGAGTCGTTATACTGTCTTTCTTGGTTACCAGGTGAAGCGGAGAGGAAACACACGATGAAGAAGGACGACAAATTTCCAACTGCACCATGTGATGAAACTCTAATTTTGCAGCTTTATATTAATCGTCGTCTCAGGACTAGAGTACGCTAAGCGACAAAATCACTATTATGAGAAAAATCAAAATTAAAGTTTGCGAGGTCATTACGGCATGGTGGATAGCGGAAAAAACAAAACCAGTTCCCTCAGGAATGGGTAGCCTGATTAAAACGTAAATACGCGCAGACGAAAGAGGATGGTTTAGAACCTCAGAAACCATCAAAACCCGAAAAATTGTAATTTGGTGGTTAGCGTAATCTAGTCCTGAGACGACGTTTACCGAGTCCAATCTTCGGGGAGTACAAAATGGTAGTGAACCTTTTGTCTCAATGTAATGGACGATAGTATGTTTCACTGGTACTTCATAATTGGGATTAGCGACAAGCGAAGGAAAGGGTGGGTCGTATCTACTAATAGCATCAACTACCATTTTAGTTTCCCTGTCAACCAAATGTTTCCCTTGTAGGTCGACCAATAAGCCAGATTTAGTTAAAAAATCTTCACCAAATATTGGTCAAACAAACGGGTGAAAAAAACTTCGTCTAAACCCTAAATCGAGATGCAACAACTTTTTGCCAAATGTAGTAATTGTTGAACCATTTGCAGCTGACAAAAAACATTCTGGTTCTTTTACACATCGACCGAACAAGGTATATCGCACAACTGAAAGATCTGTTCCAATATCTATTAAAAATGACAATTTATTTCTTAAATCTCTAATAAATAGGCGGCGCTGGTTGTTGTTTCCACTATTAGCTGCAACAACAGAGGATTTTACTAGCTTTTTGTATGGGAACTAGTTGCATTTATTTCATCATTTGATTGAAAATTGCAAGGTGTATCGCACTTGTTGGCTTTATCACCGAATTTAAAATGATACCAACAAAGTGGTCTCCGTTGCAGGTTACGTGTACGATTTCTGCTATGCGAACGACTAGAATTTCGCGATCGTGACTGACTCTGATTCCTACGATTATAATTTTAAAATAACTGCGTACGATAGATTTCAGTTCACTGATCTCTTGTTCAAGACGGTCTACTTTTAGTGTCGTTACATTTGGGATACTTACTGAAACTTGATTTTACTTCGCACAATTAAACACAATCAAAATACAAAGTTTAATTTTAATTTATTTTTACAAATTATTTATTTTATTAAATGATCATTACCGATCAACAATTATTTGGCAACTCATTTACAGCTACAGATTTATTTTTACCAAATATAAAGTATAGGTTTTGCACTCCAAATTCAACCTTTTACAAAACACAATCATCCTTTTCCAAATCAAATTCAATCGTAGACCAACAAAATTTATTCAATACGAGTATAAAACCAACAGAATTTATTTAATTTAGTAAATTTACTCTATTTAAATTCTAGATATAAAATAACATGTTAATATAATAAAATAAATAAACCTATCATAGGGGCATAAAATTCACCTAAAATTCGTCCTATAATTATTATAAACTGCACCTTAGGTGTAAATTTACTTTAAAATTCATTCCCAAATTTACCATACAATGTATTCTTAACTAAAAAGTCACCTTGAAATGCACCTTAAACTTCACCGGACAATCCAGCCTTAAAGTTCATCCTAAAATTTACCCCAAGATCCATCAAAATTCTCCACCAAATTCAACATAAATTTACCCTAAATTTACTTTAAAATTTTTCCTAAAGTTACGACAAATTAATTCGAAAACTCACTCTTAAATTCAACCTAAAAGTTACTCTAAAATTCACTCTAAAATCCAAATGACCGTTGGCATGACGATTTATGCTCTAAATTTGTGGGCTAAAGTTCAGTTGATTTTCAAGTGACCATTGGCATGACGATTACAGGTCTCAACGCCTATTGATAGAGGTATCAATCAACGAAATCGGAGCACAATTGCTGAGTTTCGATTTTTCTTGCTCTAAATTTGTGGGCTATAGTTCAGTTGATTTTCAAGTGACCATTGGCATGACGATTACAGGTCTCAACCCCTATTCATAGAGGTATCACTCAACGAAATCGGAGCACAATTGCAGATTTTCGATTTTTCTGGCTCTGAATTTGTGGGCTATAGTTCAGTTGATTTTCAGTAAAATTGAATTTTCTGCGAAATGTGTAGAAATGTGCGAACGATCCAAATTACCCTTGGCATGACGATTACAGGTCTCAACCCCTATTCATAGAGGTATCACTCAACGAAATCGGAGCACAATTGCTGATTTTCGATTTTTCTTGCTCTAAATTTGTGGGTTATAGTTCAGTTGATTTTCAAGTGACCATTGGCATGACGATTACAGGTCTCAACGCCTATTGATAGAGGAATCAATCAACGAAATCGGAGAACAATTGCAGATTTTCGATTTTTCTGGCTCTAAATTTGTGGGATATAGTTCAGTTGATTTTCAGTGAAATTGAATTTTCTGCGAAATATGTAGAAATGTGCGAGCGATCCAAATAACTCTTGGCATGACGATTACAGGTCTCAACGCTTATTGATAGAGGTATCAATCAACGAAATCGAAGCACAATTGCAGATTTTCGATTTTTCTGGCTCTAAATTTGTGGGCTATAGTTCAGTTGATTTTCAGTAAAATTGAATTTTCTGCGAAATGTGTAGAAATGTGCGAGCGATCCAAATGACCCTTGGCATGACGATTACAGGTCTCAACGCCTATTGATAGAGGTATCAATCAACGAAATCGGAGCACAATTGCAGATTTTCGATTTTTCTGGCTCTAAATTTGTGGGCTATAGTTCAGTTGATTTTCAGTAAAATTGAATTTTCTGCGAAATGTGTAGAAATGTGCGAGCGATCCAAATGACCCTTGGCATGACGATTACAGGTCTCAACGCCTATTGATAGAGGTATCAATCAACGAAATCGGAGCACAATTGCAGATTTTCGATTTTTCTGGCTCTGAATTTGTGGGCTATAGTTCAGTTGATTTTCAGTAAAATTGAATTTTCTGCGAAATGTGTAGAAATGAATGTGTAGAAATGTGCGAACGATCCAAATTACCCTTGGCATGACGATTACAGGTCTCAACCCCTATTCATAGAGGTATCACTCAACGAAATCGGAGCACAATTGCAGATTTTCGATTTTTCTGGCTCTAAATTTGTGGGCTATAGTTCAGTTGATTTTCAGTAAAATTGAATTTTCTGCGAAATGTGTAGAAATGTGCGAGCGATCCAAATGACCCTTGGCATGACGATTACAGGTCTCAACGCCTATTGATAGAGGTATCAATCAACGAAATCGGAGCACAATTGCAGATTTTCGATTTTTCTGGCTCTGAATTTGTGGGCTATAGTTCAGTTGATTTTCAGTAAAATTGAATTTTCTGCGAAATGTGTAGAAATGAATGTGTAGAAATGTGCGAACGATCCAAATTACCCTTGGCATGACGATTACAGGTCTCAACCCCTATTCATAGAGGTATCACTCAACGAAATCGGAGCACAATTGCAGATTTTCGATTTTTCTGGCTCTAAATTTGTGGGCTATAGTTCAGTTGATTTTCAGTAAAATTGAATTTTCTGCGAAATGTGTAGAAATGTGCGAGCGATCCAAATGACCCTTGGCATGACGATTACAGGTCTCAACGCCTATTGATAGAGGTATCAATCAACGAAATCGGAGCACAATTGCAGATTTTCGATTTTTCTGGCTCTGAATTTGTGGGCTATAGTTCAGTTGATTTTCAGTCAAATTGAATTTTCTGCGAAATGTGTAGAAATGAATGTGTAGAAATGTGCGAACGATCCAAATTACCCTTGGCATGACGATTACAGGTCTCAACCCCTATTCATAGAGGTATCACTCAACGAAATCGGAGCACAATTGCAGATTTTCGATTTTTCTGGCTCTAAATTTGTGGGCTATAGTTCAGTTGATTTTCAGTAAAATTGAATTTTCTGCGAAATGTGTAGAAATGTGCGAGCGATCCAAATGACCCTTGGCATGACGATTACAGGTCTCAACGCCTATTGATAGAGGTATCAATCAACGAAATCGAAGCACAATTGCAGATTTTCGATTTTTCTGGCTCTGAATTTGTGGGCTATAGTTCAGTTGATTTTCAAGAAAATTGCATTTTCTGCGAAATGTGTAGAAATGTGCGAGCGATCCAAATGACCCTTGGCATGACGATTACAGGTCTCAACCCCTATTCATAGAGGTATCACTCAACGAAATCGGAGCACAATTGCAGATTTTCGATTTTTCTGGCTCTGAATTTGTGGGCTATAGTTCAGTTGATTTTCAAGAAAATTGCATTTTCTGCGAAATGTGTAGAAATGTGCGAGCGATCCAAATGACCCTTGGCATGACGATTACAGGGCTCAACGCCTATTGATAGAGGTATCAATCAACGAAATCGGAGCACAATTGCAGATTTTCGATTTTTCTGGCTCTAAATTTGTGGGCTATAGTTCAGTTGATTTTCAGTAAAATTGAATTTTCTGCGAAATGTGTAGAAATGAATGTGTAGAAATGTGCGAACGATCCAAATTACCCTTGGCATGACGATTACAGGTCTCAACCCCTATTCATAGAGGTATCACTCAACGAAATCGGAGCACAATGCAGATTTTCGATTTTTCTGGCTCTGAATTTGTGGGCTATAGTTCAGTTGATTTTCAAGAAAATTGCATTTTCTGCGAAATGTGTAGAAATGTGCGAGCGATCCAAATGACCCTTGGCATGACGATTACAGGGCTCAACGCCTATTGATAGAGGTATCAATCAACGAAATCGGAGCACAATTGCAGATTTTCGATTTTTCTGGCTCTGAATTTGTGGGCTATAGTTCAGTTGATTTTCAGTAAAATTGAATTTTCTGCGAAATGTGTAGAAATGTGCGAACGATCCAAATTACCCTTGGCATGACGATTACAGGTCTCAACCCCTATTCATAGAGGTATCACTCAACGAAATCGGAGCACAATTGCAGATTTTCGATTTTTCTTGCTCTAAATTTGTGGGCTATAGTTCAGTTGATTTTCAAGTGACCATTGGCATGACGATTACAGGTCTCAACCCCTATTGATAGAGGAATCAATCAACGAAATCGGAGCACAATTGCTGAGTTTCGATTTTTCTTGCTCTAAATTTGTGGGCTATAGTTCAGTTGATTTTCAAGTGACCATTGGCATGACGATTACAGGTCTCAACGCCTATTGATAGAGGTATCAATCAACGAAATCGGAGCACAATTGCAGATTTTCGATTTTTCTTGCTCTAAATTTGTGGGCTATAGTTCAGTTGATTTTCAGTAAAATTGAATTTTCTGCGAAATGTGTAGAAATGTGCGAGCGATCCAAATGACCCTTGGCATGACGATTACAGGCTCAACGCCTATTGATAGAGGTATCAATCAACGAAATCGAAGCACAATTGCAGATTTTCGATTTTTCTGGCTCTGAATTTGTGGGCTATAGTTCAGTTGATTTTCAGTAAAATTGAATTTTCTGCGAAATGTGTAGAAATGAATGTGTAGAAATGTGCGAACGATCCAAATTACCCTTGGTATGACGATTACAGGTCTCAACCCCTATTCATAGAGGTATCACTCAACGAAATCGGAGCACAATTGCAGATTTTCGATTTTTCTGGCTCTAAATTTGTGGGCTATAGTTCAGTTGATTTTCAGTAAAATTGAATTTTCTGCGAAATGTGTAGAAATGTGCGAGCGATCCAAATGACCCTTGGCATGACGATTACAGGTCTCAACGCCTATTGATAGAGGTATCAATCAACGAAATCGGAGCACAATTGCAGATTTTCGATTTTTCTGGCTCTGAATTTGTGGGCTATAGTTCAGTTGATTTTCAGTAAAATTGAATTTTCTGCGAAATGTGTAGAAATGAATGTGTAGAAATGTGCGAACGATCCAAATTACCCTTGGCATGACGATTACAGGTCTCAACCCCTATTCATAGAGGTATCACTCAACGAAATCGGAGCACAATTGCAGATTTTCGATTTTTCTGGCTCTAAATTTGTGGGCTATAGTTCAGTTGATTTTCAGTAAAATTGAATTTTCTGCGAAATGTGTAGAAATGTGCGAGCGATCCAAATGACCCTTGGCATGACGATTACAGGTCTCAACGCCTATTGATAGAGGTATCAATCAACGAAATCGGAGCACAATTGCAGATTTTCGATTTTTCTGGCTCTGAATTTGTGGGCTATAGTTCAGTTGATTTTCAGTAAAATTGAATTTTCTGCGAAATGTGTAGAAATGTGCGAACGATCCAAATTACCCTTGGCATGACGATTACAGGTCTCAACCCCTATTCATAGAGGTATCACTCAACGAAATCGGAGCACAATTGCAGATTTTCGATTTTTCTTGCTCTAAATTTGTGGGCTATAGTTCAGTTGATTTTCAAGTGACCATTGGCATGACGATTACAGGTCTCAACCCCTATTGATAGAGGAATCAATCAACGAAATCGGAGCACAATTGCTGAGTTTCGATTTTTCTTGCTCTAAATTTGTGGGCTATAGTTCAGTTGATTTTCAAGTGACCATTGGCATGACGATTACAGGTCTCAACGCCTATTGATAGAGGTATCAATCAACGAAATCGGAGCACAATTGCAGATTTTCGATTTTTCTTACTCTAAATTTGTGGGCTATAGTTCAGTTGATTTTCAGTAAAATTGAATTTTCTGCGAAATGTGTAGAAATGTGCGAGCGATCCAAATGACCCTTGGCATGACGATTACAGGCTCAACGCCTATTGATAGAGGTATCAATCAACGAAATCGAAGCACAATTGCAGATTTTCGATTTTTCTGGCTCTGAATTTGTGGGCTATAGTTCAGTTGATTTTCAGTAAAATTGAATTTTCTGCGAAATGTGTAGAAATGAATGTGTAGAAATGTGCGAACGATCCAAATTACCCTTGGCATGACGATTACAGGTCTCAACCCCTATTCATAGAGGTATCACTCAACGAAATCGGAGCACAATTGCAGATTTTCGATTTTTCTGGCTCTAAATTTGTGGGCTATAGTTCAGTTGATTTTCAGTAAAATTGAATTTTCTGCGAAATGTGTAGAAATGTGCGAGCGATCCAAATGACCCTTGGCATGACGATTACAGGTCTCAACGCCTATTGATAGAGGTATCAATCAACGAAATCGGAGCACAATTGCAGATTTTCGATTTTTCTGGCTCTGAATTTGTGGGCTATAGTTCAGTTGATTTTCAGTAAAATTGAATTTTCTGCGAAATGTGTAGAAATGAATGTGTAGAAATGTGCGAACGATCCAAATTACCCTTGGCATGACGATTACAGGTCTCAACCCCTATTCATAGAGGTATCACTCAACGAAATCGGAGCACAATTGCAGATTTTCGATTTTTCTGGCTCTAAATTTGTGGGCTATAGTTCAGTTGATTTTCAGTAAAATTGAATTTTCTGCGAAATGTGTAGAAATGTGCGAGCGATCCAAATGACCCTTGGCATGACGATTACAGGTCTCAACGCCTATTGATAGAGGTATCAATCAACGAAATCGGAGCACAATTGCAGATTTTCGATTTTTCTGGCTCTGAATTTGTGGGCTATAGTTCAGTTGATTTTCAGTAAAATTGAATTTTCTGCGAAATGTGTAGAAATGAATGTGTAGAAATGTGCGAACGATCCAAATTACCCTTGGCATGACGATTACAGGTCTCAACCCCTATTCATAGAGGTATCACTCAACGAAATCGGAGCACAATTGCAGATTTTCGATTTTTCTGGCTCTAAATTTGTGGGCTATAGTTCAGTTGATTTTCAAGTGACCCTTGGCATGACGATTACAGGTCTCAACGCCTATTGATAGAGGTATCAATCAACGAAATCGGAGCACAATTGCAGATTTTCGATTTTTCTGGCTCTGAATTTGTGGGCTATAGTTCAGTTGATTTTCAGTAAAATTGAATTTTCTGCGAAATGTGTAGAAATGAATGTGTAGAAATGTGCGAACGATCCAAATTACCCTTGGCATGACGATTACAGGTCTCAACCCCTATTCATAGAGGTATCACTCAACGAAATCGGAGCACAATTGCAGATTTTCGATTTTTCTGGCTCTAAATTTGTGGGCTATAGTTCAGTTGATTTTCAGTAAAATTGAATTTTCTGCGAAATGTGTAGAAATGTGCGAGCGATCCAAATGACCCTTGGCATGACGATTACAGGTCTCAACGCCTATTGATAGAGGTATCAATCAACGAAATCGGAGCACAATTGCAGATTTTCGATTTTTCTGGCTCTGAATTTGTGGGCTATAGTTCAGTTGATTTTCAGTAAAATTGAATTTTCTGCGAAATGTGTAGAAATGAATGTGTAGAAATGTGCGAACGATCCAAATTACCCTTGGCATGACGATTACAGGTCTCAACCCCTATTCATAGAGGTATCACTCAACGAAATCGGAGCACAATTGCAGATTTTCGATTTTTCTGGCTCTAAATTTGTGGGCTATAGTTCAGTTGATTTTCAGTAAAATTGAATTTTCTGCGAAATGTGTAGAAATGTGCGAGCGATCCAAATGACCCTTGGCATGACGATTACAGGTCTCAACGCCTATTGATAGAGGTATCAATCAACGAAATCGGAGCACAATTGCAGATTTTCGATTTTTCTGGCTCTGAATTTGTGGGCTATAGTTCAGTTGATTTTCAGTAAAATTGAATTTTCTGCGAAATGTGTAGAAATGAATGTGTAGAAATGTGCGAACGATCCAAATTACCCTTGGCATGACGATTACAGGTCTCAACCCCTATTCATAGAGGTATCACTCAACGAAATCGGAGCACAATTGCAGATTTTCGATTTTTCTGGCTCTAAATTTGTGGGCTATAGTTCAGTTGATTTTCAGTAAAATTGAATTTTCTGCGAAATGTGTAGAAATGTGCGAGCGATCCAAATGACCCTTGACATGACGATTACAGGTCTCAACGGCTATTGATAGAGGTATCAATCAACGAAATCGAAGCACAATTGCAGATTTTCGATTTTTCTGGCTCTGAATTTGTGGGCTATAGTTCAGTTGATTTTCAAGAAAATTGCATTTTCTGCGAAATGTGTAGAAATGTGCGAGCGATCCAAATGACCCTTGGCATGACGATTACAGGTCTCAACCCCTATTCATAGAGGTATCACTCAACGAAATCGGAGCACAATTGCAGATTTTCGATTTTTCTGGCTCTGAATTTGTGGGCTATAGTTCAGTTGATTTTCAAGAAAATTGCATTTTCTGCGAAATGTGTAGAAATGTGCGAGCGATCCAAATGACCCTTGGCATGACGATTACAGGGCTCAACGCCTATTGATAGAGGTATCAATCAACGAAATCGGAGCACAATTGCAGATTTTCGATTTTTCTGGCTCTAAATTTGTGGGCTATAGTTCAGTTGATTTTCAGTAAAATTGAATTTTCTGCGAAATGTGTAGAAATGAATGTGTAGAAATGTGCGAACGATCCAAATTACCCTTGGCATGACGATTACAGGTCTCAACCCCTATTCATAGAGGTATCACTCAACGAAATCGGAGCACAATTGCAGATTTTCGATTTTTCTGGCTCTAAATTTGTGGGCTATAGTTCAGTTGATTTTCAGTAAAATTGAATTTTCTGCGAAATGTGTAGAAATGTGCGAGCGATCCAAATGACCCTTGGCATGACGATTACAGGTCTCAACGCCTATTGATAGAGGTATCAATCAACGAAATCGGAGCACAATTGCAGATTTTCGATTTTTCTGGCTCTGAATTTGTGGGCTATAGTTCAGTTGATTTTCAGTAAAATTGAATTTTCTGCGAAATGTGTAGAAATGTGCGAACGATCCAAATTACCCTTGGCATGACGATTACAGGTCTCAACCCCTATTCCTAGAGGTATCACTCAACGAAATCGGAGCACAATTGCAGATTTTCGATTTTTCTGGCTCTAAATTTGTGGGCTATAGTTCAGTTGATTTTCAAGTGACCATTGGCATGACGATTACAGGTCTCAACGCCTATTGATAGAGGAATCAATCAACGAAATCGGAGCACAATTGCTGAGTTTCGATTTTTCTTGCTCTAAATTTGTGGGCTATAGTTCAGTTGATTTTCAAGTGACCATTGGCACGACGATTACAGGTCTCAACGCCTATTGATAGAGGTATCAATCAACGAAATCGGAGCACAATTGCAGATTTTCGATTTTTCTTGCTCTAAATTTGTGGGCTATAGTTCAGTTGATTTTCAGTAAAATTGAATTTTCTGCGAAATGTGTAGAAATGTGCGAGCGATCCAAATTACCCTTGGCATGACGATTACAGGCTCAACGCCTATTGATAGAGGTATCAATCAACGAAATCGAAGCACAATTGCAGATTTTCGATTTTTCTGGCTCTGAATTTGTGGGCTATAGTTCAGTTGATTTTCAGTAAAATTGAATTTTCTGCGAAATGTGTAGAAATGAATGTGTAGAAATGTGCGAACGATCCAAATTACCCTTGGCATGACGATTACAGGTCTCAACCCCTATTCATAGAGGTATCACTCAACGAAATCGGAGCACAATTGCAGATTTTCGATTTTTCTGGCTCTAAATTTGTGGGCTATAGTTCAGTTGATTTTCAGTAAAATTTAATTTTCTGCGAAATGTGTAGAAATGTGCGAACGATCCAAATTACCCTTGGCATGACGATTACAGGTCTCAACCCCTATTCATAGAGGTATCACTCAACGAAATCGGAGCACAATTGCAGATTTTCGATTTTTCTGGCTCTAAATTTGTGGGCTATAGTTCAGTTGATTTTCAGTAAAATTTAATTTTCTGCGAAATGTGTAGAAATGTGCGAGCGATCCAAATGACCCTTGGCATGACGATTACAGGGCTCAACGCCTATTGATAGAGGTATCAATCAACGAAATCGGAGCACAATTGCAGATTTTCGATTTTTCTGGCTCTAAATTTGTGGGCTATAGTTCAGTTGATTTTCAGTAAAATTGAATTTTCTGCGAAATGTGTAGAAATGAATGTGTAGAAATGTGCGAACGATCCAAATTACCCTTGGCATGACGATTACAGGTCTCAACCCCTATTCATAGAGGTATCACTCAACGAAATCGGAGCACAATTGCAGATTTTCGATTTTTCTGGCTCTAAATTTGTGGGCTATAGTTCAGTTGATTTTCAGTAAAATTGAATTTTCTGCGAAATATGTAGAAATGTGCGAGCGATCCAAATAACTCTTGGCATGACGATTACAGGTCTCAACGCTTATTGATAGAGGTATCAATCAACGAAATCGAAGCACAATTGCAGATTTTCGATTTTTCTGGCTCTGAATTTGTGGGCTATAGTTCAGTTGATTTTCAAGAAAATTGCATTTTCTGCGAAATGTGTAGAAATGTGCGAGCGATCCAAATGACCCTTGGCATGACGATTACAGGGCTCAACGCCTATTGATAGAGGTATCAATCAACGAAATCGGAGCACAATTGCAGATTTTCGATTTTTCTGGCTCTAAATTTGTGGGCTATAGTTCAGTTGATTTTCAGTAAAATTGAATTTTCTGCGAAATGTGTAGAAATGTGCGAGCGATCCAAATGACCCTTGGCATGACGATTACAGGTCTCAACGCCTATTGATAGAGGTATCAATCAACGAAATCGGAGCACAATTGCTGATTTTCGATTTTTCTGGCTCTGAATTTGTGGGCTATAGTTCAGTTGATTTTCAGTAAAATTGAATTTTCTGCGAAATGTGTAGAAATGTGCGAACGATCCAAATTACCCTTGGCATGACGATTACAGGTCTCAACCCCTATTCATAGAGGTATCACTCAACGAAATCGGAGCACAATTGCAGATTTTCGATTTTTCTGGCTCTAAATTTGTGGGCTATAGTTCAGTTGATTTTCAGTAAAATTGAATTTTCTGCGAAATATGTAGAAATGTGCGAGCGATCCAAATAACTCTTGGCATGCCGATTACAGGTCTCAACGCTTATTGATAGAGGTATCAATCAACGTAATCGAAGCACAATTGCAGATTTTCGATTTTTCTGGCTCTGAATTTGTGGGCTATAGTTCAGTTGATTTTCAAGAAAATTGCATTTTCTGCGAAATGTGTAGAAATGTGCGAGCGATCCAAATGACCCTTGGCATGACGATTACAGGGCTCAACGCCTATTGATAGAGGTATCAATCAACGAAATCGGAGCACAATTGCAGATTTCGATTTTTCTGGCTCTAAATTTGTGGGCTATAGTTCAGTTGATTTTCAGTAAAATTGAATTTTCTGCGAAATATGTAGAAATGTGCGAGCGATCCAAATAACTCTTGGCATGACGATTACAGGTCTCAACGCTTATTGATAGAGGTATCAATCAACGAAATCGAAGCACAATTGCAGATTTTCGATTTTTCCCGGCTCTGAATTTGTGGGCTATAGTTCAGTTGATTTTCAAGAAAATTGCATTTTCTGCGAAATGTGTAGAAATGTGCGAGCGATCCAAATGACCCTTGGCATGACGATTACAGGGCTCAACGCCTATTGATAGAGGTATCAATCAACGAAATCGGAGGACAATTCGTCATATCAGTGCTATCTTGGTGTAAGTCCCAATTTCCACTTTGCGGGGAAAACTGATTTGAAATTAAACTTTTGTTTTGACTGTACCTATTTTATAAATCACTGATATAGAAATGTATTTGTCTAAATAAAATCCTACAGCATCGATTTACAATAAAATTTTCCTTAACCCTCAGGGTACAGACTATAAAAAAGTCACGTTCAGTACTGACATGGGTTAGCCTAACCCGGCAACTTTGATTGGCTGTATCTTGGGCTGTAGTTGGCCAATTGAAACGTTTTTTTTTTAATCGATAGTCCATTTTGTCACAAATACGAGGGCGCTAATAGATTTATCGAATAATTTGTTTAAACAAAGATACATTCAAAAGTTTAAACATTTTGAAATTTTTTTTTGTGAAAAATCACTTTTTTTTTTAAATTGCATAACTTTGTGAAAAAAAAATGATATCGAAATTTTTCTTGTTGCATTTTAAAGCTAAAAAGTTGTTCTTTAAAATGGCTGAATCAGTTTTTTGATCCATTCCAAAAAACTATATTTTTTTTTAACTTTGAAATCATCCGTTTTTTAGGATAGCGATAAAACGTTTCATGATTGATTTATCGTAACAAGGCACAACTGTAATATAAATAAATAACAAAATTGATTGTTGAATGAAAGTTTTTATTGTACAAAATATAAAAAAAACAAAATCAGACTGTATTTCCACATTCGCAGCATATCTTGGCTACATGGTCTCTGCACATAGCCTTATTACATTTGAGGCACTTATAAAATGTTTTGCGGTCGAGAGAACTCGGACACAAGTTGCAGCGCTTTTGTTTAGCCATTTTGTTATCAACAAATTCATGTCTTAACTCCATGTCCTCTGGTAAATCTTTCGCCCTCAAAAAATCTTCAATCATACCGCGCAGTTTTATTCGCAACGTAGGGGTAGCTAGTCTAGCAGCTAGCGCAGGTTTAACAAGTTGCATCGCAAGTTCCATTCCATAACCAAATTTTTAGTTAAAATGAACACACGTTTATAATGAACAAAATTATTTGTCCTATGACAATAATGCGAATTCTACTGTACATAAGCATAGAGCATAATTTTGAGGGTAGGATACACAATAATAAATTTTTAATTAATAATAAAAATATGAAAAATAGTAAATTGTACAAACCAAAACACTTTACTCCAGCCAAAACTCCAAAAAAAAAAAAAAAAATTCTGTCTCCCGAAAATACGGATTTTGTAACGTTTAGTACTGACTGGGTGAGAAATACCCGAGGTCAACTTTCTAACTCGTACCACTCGAGCACCAAGCGCAGACTAAGGCTGCCACTCACGGCTTACACAGACACTACCACAAAGATTTTTTACCCCCCACTCCGGACCCCCACCTTCCACTTCCTTTTAAATGACGCGACTTTTCAAAATCTGTCTGGGTTACGGTAACCCAGTCAGTACCCCTAAGGGTTAAATTGCTTTTCTTTAATTTGGAAAATTGGAAAATGTATTTTTATTTCAGTGCATTTATAGGGTATCTCCACTAAGTCACAGAAATGGTGGAGATACACTAAAATGCTGTGACTTACACTAAAACATATTTTAGCCTTAATACGCTAGTCTGTACTAATTTGCTGGAGATAGAATAAATGTGCAATTTTGGCTGCGGTCGAATTCTCGAGTAAATCTGTAAAATTCGGTAAATGCATTTACCTTTCTTTGATGGAGAGTAAATGAAATAAAAAAAAGGTAAATGTTTTGTGTTTAGATACTTTATTTATTGTTATAAGAATTGAACGAGTAAAAAATAGTAAAAAATGCGTAATTAACCAAAAACCGAACTAGAAACCGAGAATTCGACCGCAGCCTAATTTAGAGATTTTCCTATCATTTCAAACCAAAGACAATTTTCCATAAAAGTATAGGTAAAATTAGATAAATGTTAATTATGTGTGAAAAATATAACATTTTTAATAAACTTCATTCTACATAATAAATAAATATACTATAATACTTCACTATAAACGCTTAAAATAATAGCACAAAAAAAAATAATAATAAAATATTGATTCCATACTCTTCTTAGACAAACGCCTCATTTCTCATATAATTGAGACAGCGGGTTGGTCGAAGTACCTAGAATATTGCTTCCGTTCAAGCGTCCATCGCAAATGAACCAAAACAGTCGATTCCACGGTGTTCTCAAGAATTGGGCATCGCTCAGACTACACTTTGGCGAATTTTGCAAAATGATCTTGGCTTGCACCCACATGACGGTGCGACATGCCACACAGCGGGTCTAACAATCGACTTATTGAAATCTAAATTCGATGAACGTGTTATATCCAGAAATGATCCTGTCGATTGGCCGCCTAGATCGTGTGATTTAACACCTCTTAACTTTTTTATATGGGGCTAGTTAAATCATTGGTCTATGCCAACAAGCCGGCGTCGTTAGAGGAACTCAGAGCCACTATTGAACGCGAGATAGCGGCCGTTTCCATCGAAAATTGGGTTCAACAAATCGACACATGCTACGATCCCGTGGTGGACATTTGAACGATGTCGAATTCCATACATAAATGTTTTGATTGTACTTTGAGCCAATAATAAAATCTTCGAGATATCTCTCTTGTCAGGTCCTTATTGGAAAACCCTGTATATTATAACACGACTTATCAATATCTGGCATAAAATTTAGCATAGATTTTAAATCTTTTAATTTTTCTTCATATTATATTTAAACTGACAAACTTTAATATTTTTTGGTAGTTAGGCCGCGAAATTCGGCATATTGATTTTATTTCTGGGTTTAACAAAGAGCAAATTTGTATATGAGAATAATTCGCCAGTAGATTCTCTCCGATAATCCAACTGTGTCAATTTTTTTGAATCATACAATAAATATTTTATTGTTGTAAATGGTGGAAAATTCATCGATATGGAAGCCGCCTTATAATTGAGAAAATCGGTTGGTTTGAGCTGAATAAGTTGAAGAAACACCTTGAACGATGATATAGATTTTAACTGCCTTAATAACAAAACAGGACTGTATATTTGAACTGCAGCTAAACGTTGTGTTTTCTCCAAAAACTTTTAATTGAATGATCAAGTAAATCGAGATTCTCTCACTTATATTTATATAATTTAGCCACGTGATAATATCGTGCATTCTCATTGGTCAATATGTGGAGATAAACTAACACGATTTATTTATTTTTGACTCATTTAAAGTAAGGGATACACCAACATATAAAACTATTTTGTAGGAGATTGAACAAATTGGGCAATGTAATTTAAATGCTACGTATTCATTGTATTTTGTTCAATTACGTACATAAAGTAAGTATCTTGGCAGTTACACCAAAATGTTATTGGTTTTTTGGTTGATACACCAAAATCACCACCCCGTATTTTCAAAACGAATAGAGATACACCAATTTTGATGACATATTCGGAAAGAGCAGACTTTGTTTAGTAATAATCAATGTATAACTCAAAAGCGACGATTTTGGAGATACAACAAGATAGCACTGTTATGACGAATTGCAGATTTTCGATTTTTCTGGCTCTAAATTTGTGGGCTATAGTTCAGTTGATTTTCAGTAAAATTGAATTTTCTGCGAAATGTGTAGAAATGAATGTGTAGAAATGTGCGAACGATCCAAATTACCCTTGGCATGACGATTACAGGTCTCAACTCCTATTCATAGAGGTATCACTCAACGAAATCGGAGCACAATTGCAGATTTTCTATTTTTCTGGCTCTAAATTTGTGGGCTATAGTTCAGTTGATTTTCAGTAAAATTGAATTTTCTGCGAAATATGTAGAAATGTGCGAGCGATCCAAATAACTCTTGGCATGACGATTACAGGTCTCAACGCTTATTGATAGAGGTATCAATCAACGAAATCGAAGCACAATTGCAGATTTTCGATTTTTCTGGCTCTGAATTTGTGGGCTATAGTTCAGTTGATTTTCAAGAAAATTGCATTTTCTGCGAAATGTGTAGAAATGTGCGAGCGATCCAAATGACCCTTGGCATGACGATTACAGGTCTCAACGCCTATTGATAGAGGTATCAATCAACGAAATCGGAGCACAATTGCAGATTTTCGATTTTTCTTACTCTGAATTTGTGGGCTATAGTTCAGTTGATTTTCAAGTGACCATTGGCATGACGATTACAGGTCTCAACGCCTATTGATAGAGGAATCAATCAACGAAATCGGAGCACAATTGCTGAGTTTCGATTTTTCTTGCTCTAAATTTGTGGGCTATAGTTCAGTTGATTTTCAAGTGACCATTGGCATGACGATTACAGGTCTCAACGCCTATTGATAGAGGTATCAATCAACGAAATCGGAGCACAATTGCAGATTTTCGATTTTTCTTGCTCTAAATTTGTGGGCTATAGTTCAGTTGATTTTCAGTAAAATTGAATTTTCTGCGAAATGTGTAGAAATGTGCGAGCGATCCAAATTACCCTTGGCATGACGATTACAGGTCTCAACGCCTATTGATAGAGGTATCAATCAACGAAATCGGAGCACAATTGCTGATTTTCGATTTTTCTTGCTCTAAATTTGTGGGTTCTATAGTTCGTTGCAGTTGGTTGATTTTGTGGCTCTGAATTTGTGGGCTATAGTTCAGTTGATTTTCAAGAAAATTGCATTTTCTGCGAAATGTGTAGAAATGTGCGAGCGATCCAAATAACCCTTGGCATGACGATTACAGGTCTCAACGCCTATTGATAGAGGTATCAATCAACGAAATCGGAGCACAATTGCACATTTTCGATTTTTGTGGCTCTGAATTTGTGGGCTATAGTTCAGTTGATTTTCAAGAAAATTGCATTTTCTGCGAAATGTGTAGAAATGTGCGAGCGATCCAAATAACCCTTGGCATGACGATTACAGGTCTCAACGCCTATTGATAGAGGTATCAATCAACGAAATCGGAGCACAATTGCAGATTTTCGATTTTTCTGGCTCTAAATTTGTGGGCTATAGTTCAGTTGATTTTCAGTAAAATTGAATTTTCTGCGAAATGTGTAGAAATGTGCGAACGATCCAAATTACCCTTGGCATGACGATTACAGGTCTCAACCCCTATTCATAGAGGTATCACTCAACGAAATCGGAGCACAATTGCAGATTTTCTATTTTTCTGGCTCTGAATTTGTGGGCTATAGTTCAGTTGATTTTCAAGAAAATTGCATTTTCTGCGAAATATGTAGAAATGTGCGAGCGATCCAAATAACCCTTGGCATGACGATTACAGGGCTCAACGCCTATTGATAGAGGTATCAATCAACGAAATCGGAGCACAATTGCAGATTTTCGATTTTTCTGGCTCTAAATTTGTGGGCTATAGTTCAGTTGATTTTCAGTCAAATTGAATTTTCTGCGAAATATGTAGAAATGTGCGAGCGATCCAAATAACTCTTGGCATAGAGATTACATGTCTCAACGCTTATTGATAGAGGTATCAATCAACGAAATCGAAGCACAATTGCAGATTTTCTATTTTTCTGGCTCTGAATTTGTGGGCTATAGTTCAGTTGATTTTCAAGAAAATTGCATTTTCTGCGAAATGTGTAGAAATGTGCGAGCGATCCAAATGACCCTTGGCATGACGATTACAGGGCTCAACGCCTATTGATAGAGGTATCAATCAACGAAATCGGAGCACAATTGCAGATTTTCGATTTTTCTGGCTCTAAATTTGTGGGCTATAGTTCAGTTGATTTTCAGTAAAATTGAATTTTCTGCGAAATATGTAGAAATGTGCAAGCGATCCAAATAACCCTTGGCATGACGATTACAGGTCTCAACGCCTATTGATAGAGGTATCAATCAACGAAATCGGAGCACAATTGCAGATTTTCGATTTTTCTGGCTCTAAATTTGTGGGCTATAGTTCAGTTGATTTTCAGTAAAATTGAATTTTCTGCGAAATGTGTAGAAATGAATGTGTAGAAATGTGCGAACGATCCAAATTACCCTTGGCATGACGATTACAGGTCTCAACCCCTATTCATAGAGGTATCACTCAACGAAATCGGAGCACAATTGCAGATTTTCGATTTTTCTGGCTCTAAATTTGTGGGCTATAGTTCAGTTGATTTTCAGTAAAATTGAATTTTCTGCGAAATATGTAGAAATGTGCGAGCGATCCAAATAACTCTTGGCATGACGATTACATGTCTCAACGCTTATTGATAGAGGTATCAATCAACGAAATCGAAGCACAATTGCAGATTTTCTATTTTTCTGGCTCTGAATTTGTGGGCTATAGTTCAGTTGATTTTCAAGAAAATTGCATTTTCTGCGAAATGTGTAGAAATGTGCGAGCGATCCAAATGACCCTTGGCATGACGATTACAGGGCTCAACGCCTATTGATAGAGGTATCAATCAACGAAATCGGAGCACAATTGCAGATTTTCGATTTTTGTGGCTCTAAATTTGTGGGCTATAGTTCAGTTGATTTTCAGTAAAATTGAATTTTCTGCGAAATATGTAGAAATGTGCGAGCGATCCAAATAACTCTTGGCATGACGATTACAGGTCTCAACCCCTATTCATAGAGGTATCACTCAACGAAATCGGAGCACAATTGCAGATTTTCGATTTTTCTGGCTCTAAATTTGTGGGCTATAGTTCAGTTGATTTTCAGTAAAATTGAATTTTCTGCGAAATATGTAGAAATGTGCGAGCGATCCAAATAACTCTTGGCATGACGATTACAGGTCTCAACGCTTATTGATAGAGGTATCAATCAACGAAATCGAAGCACAATTGCAGATTTTCGATTTTTCTGGCTCTGAATTTGTGGGCTATAGTTCAGTTGATTTTCAAGAAAATTGCATTTTCTGCGAAATGTGTAGAAATGTGCGAGCGATCCAAATGACCCTTGGCATGACGATTACAGGTCTTAAAAATTCAGAGGCAGAAAAATTAAATTAAATTCTTGTTGGTGTTTGAACTACTTAGATTCATTAAACACTTTAAATTTTTAAATTCCTTTAAACCTCTAAATTCTTTATATTGTGCACTAAATGATCATGAATAGGATTTTTGTATTTTAAATAATTAAACTAGGCTGGAATAGTTTATTGGATGTTTGATTTTTTTTTTTTTTTTTAAATGTATCATTTATCCAGAAAGAGCAACGTTAAATCTGGTATTTGAATGACAGAAGGGATTTAAATAAAAATCTCGGATAATTACGAAATTAACCTTCTTCCTGCTGATGCAACAATTATGTGTACCTAAATACTTTTAAGTTAGGAAAACAAGAGGCTTTACTGGGTAAGAATTTTCGTTAGACAAAATTCAAGAAATCTGCTAAAATTTATCAAATTTTAACTTAATTCCTTCTGAAATGTTGTACGCAAAATGTCGTCCCAAATTCGTGAAAATCTCCAAATAAATGTCCCAAAATCTGGACAGTATCTTCACGTAAAAAGATTGTTCAACAAAATCTGTCACACAAAATCGTACACGAACAAAAACAACGATTAAGAGACTTAGTGACTTTTGTGTTTTTCTTCCCAGTAATATTAAAAGTGCGCGAGGGTGTATCAAAATGTCAACATCAGAGAAAGAGACCGCAAAAATAATTTTGACAAACAGTAAAAAGTTTAAAGAGGTTAATTTGTCTTTAATTTGGTACAATCATATAACTTTATTCAATCTTAATTTTATTCCTCCATCCAACGAAGCGCAATGGGTAAAAATGAAGAAAGTCAACTTCCTTTTTATTTATTTTTTTTTTTTTTTGTTACAAGAAACTCCCATCCTTTCTTGCACAGACTTATTTCTGGTTTTTATGTTTTTTCCTCTTTATTATCATTTTTTTTTTTAACAGTCGGTCGCTAATGGAAAACAGTTGCAATCCAACACAAAAAGAAAAACAATAAAAATACATTTAATTTATCCTTAAAACAATTATCCTTAATTATAAAATCGTAGTCATAGTAGTCTTTTTTTTTTGTGTTTGTTGCCGTGACTAGATTTGTTGTTGTGATTCGTTATGTTCGAGTATAAAAAAACACTTTTGTCCTGACGTATTCTTCTGTACCCAATCCTGGTATAAGTGAAAATCTGTTTGAAATGTTAAATTTTTATTTTCTTTTTTTTTTTTGTTCCCCCTTCTCTTGAATTCGTGTAATTTTGTTTTTGACTTAAGTGAGTAATTAAGATGTTTGTTGTTTTTGTTCAAAAGTAGGTAACATTGTAAAAATTTTAAAATGATACAGATTGTTCCTTTGTTTTACTGTGCTAATAAATGGAACAAGCAAATTGCAAAAAAATACTTTACTACGCCACTTGGTTTTTTGTTCCAATACTCAAACGGGAAAATGTATGCTATATAGTATATCGTATATGTTTCAGATATGAAAATAAAAAAAAATAAAAAAATGAGAATATAATGTACGAGTGTAGCTATGTAGTAAGTAGCACGGTATAAGGAAAAAACAATGAAATTTCAAAGTAGATTTTTGTGCTTTTCGCGTTTCTCCATGCGCTAAAAAAAATATTATCCAACACAACAACAAAAAAGCAATCATCGTTGTTGGAAATGTGCTTTCTAAAGTTTGTTTTCCGTTTTATTTTTTTTTGTGTTGTTGTTATCAATAATGGAATACTTTGTTTTTTTTTTTTGATATTGCTGCTTTTTGTATATTTCAAATATGTATAATATTAATTTGAAATGGAGTTAGTTAAACGATTCTTTTTCTATTTTAATTTTTAGAGTTTTACTAAAGTAGAATAATGCCAGATGATTTTGAAAAGTGGAACATAAACTCAGAAGCAGGGGTTACGATTATTTTTATAACTGATATTCCAAACTTAATTAAATCGATTTTAAATTAATATGGACATTTGATTTAAAATGGTATGGTTTTGGGCAAATTAAGTTTTTCCGTATAGCGTATAATGTGGTAAGCAATTTCCACGTAGTTTAATTATGAAAACTGAAAATAACAAAATTTTAATCGAAAGAAGAAATGTCTATAATTTAGATAATTGGAGTGCGATATTGATAAGATAGAATAATTACGTGCTTATAGAGCTTCTGAGTAATGTTTGTAATAAAGATGGTAGCGGTATTGATATTACAATAGGATGAGGCATGAACGAACATCGAGATATCGAAGGATGTCTGAAAAAATTATTTTGGATGTGTCCTACTTTTTGTTCAATTTGAGGTGAACTATTTCACCAGGGAAGATAATCTGCTTGTATAGTTCCTTTACCGGAACAAGAATGAATAATAAGCCCCAGCTTAAAGAACACAAATTATCTACACTTTAACCTCGCTTCCAAATTAAATTTTAATTCCTACAAATGGAGGTTTTCTATAAAGAGCAAAGGGAGGGGAATGCAGTCACCTTACACAAACTTCTATCGAATATAACTTATTTTTTTAGATTCGGCACAAACAAATTTAAAAAAAAAAATGATTGATGATGACCAATTAATGATTATGGTGCCAAGTTACAGTAAAATCAAACCGGTGGTATGAATTATAGATAGTTTGATCGTACATGAATTAGGTTATTGAATTGTTTCACTCAAATCAAACAATCAAATAAAAATGTGAAAAACATCGATATGAAGTTTTTCACGCTTTCACTTATTTAAGAACACTAATATACTTAATTTTTTGTTTTTAAAGAGAAGAAGAATGGAATTGGCTGCGATTTAGTAAAGGGGTCTAGTGAATTTTTCGTGTTTATTATTAATACGAAGTGTATAATAGTTTTGAGAGTAATAAAAATGACAGGATTAACCCCCTCCAAATTTGTTACTTTCCGTAAGTGTCTGCGAATTTTATTCTCAACTGACCCAACAAAATGTCTCTAATACTATTAATTTAAGCATGTTTTGGGGGGAAAGTTGCGTCAAACCTAGAACAATTATGATTTTGAGCCATATGTGCTAACAAACTTGAGAATTTAACGACCTGTAGATTTTATTATAAAATTTACACTTTCAACAAACTATTTTTTCATTCTGACATATTTAAACATAGTTAGTCTTCAGCTATAAGCGTATTTAGAAATACTTAGGCGTCTAAGCGGTGAATTTGTCCATTTATTATATTTGTAGTTGCACTTTCTCCTTTTAAATACTGATTCATGTATATAAAAATATTTATATGGGGGCATTCTCTGTCAAGTCGCTCCACCCCCCCCCCCCCCCCCACATTTCATTTTTTGAGATAAATAAACTTTTTGGGCTTACAATTTTCGTTAACATGACTATTTTGGCATTAATTTTAACTATTAATTTACTCAAAAGTGTTTTTGGAATTTTATAGAAGATGGCTGCCAAAATTGGAAAATTTTTCGAGGGTCATAAAGATCGTTGAAAAGGTCAGAATTTTAATATTCAAGATGGCAGACGCAAGATGGTGGGTCGAATATGGCCAAAAAATTCAAATTCTGACCCTATATTATTGATCATTGACACCGAAAACCCCTTAGATCAAATTTATATTGATTTCTATGAAGATCCAAAAATTGGTCTTTTTATAGGCCATATTCGATCCACCATCTTGCGTCCGCCATCTTGAATATTAAATTCTGACCTTAAGTTCATGATCAGCGACCTCGAATACCTTCTAAGACATGTTTCTAACGATCTTTATAAACGTCGAAAAATTTGCCAATTTTGGCGGCTATCTTTGATTCGCCATATTGGAATTGTAAAAAACTAATAAACAATTTGTAATCAATGACTCCAAAAACACTTTGGAATAAATTAACAGAGTTAAAATTATGTTTTTATAACAATTTTATTAAAAATAAGAGACTTGGTTAGCAGATATGGTCCGCCATTTTAAAAATCCTAGGACGGCATCAAAATGTCATACGGCATTAAAAAGTAGACATGCAACTGAAAATTGTAATTGGCCAAAGTATTTGAAATCCTGTTAAAAATGAGCAAAAATTTGGTTGGTCCAAAACCACTTTTCTCGACGTTTTGAAAGTTCCTGAGTCTGAAAAAGCAGAAAAAATAAAAAGAATGTCCGTCCGTCTGTCTGGACGTTGGACGTCTGGATGTGTGTACCCATGGTATCTCGAGAACGGCTGGTCCAATTTCGATTTATCTTTCGCCAATCAGTTTCTATCATCAAGGCGTAGATTTAAAAAGATTTTGGAACCTGTATGCCAAGAGAATCGGATACCTGCCATCCCAATTGGTCCAAAATACCCGCGGTTATACAGGGTGAGGAAAAAGTATGGAAACCTCTAAAAATCTCGCGAATTTCGGTCAAAAAAAAATGAAATTATTATTGTAGAATCAAAATCAAATTATTATTGTAGAATGCACTGACGAAGGATGATATATTCGAAACCGGTCGCATTTGTTAAAACATAATATATTATCACATAATTTTTTCGAAAGTTCTATAGTATTCGCAATCGAATTTTTTTAATATGTTTTTTATTTTTATTTTTATATAAAAATTTTTTGTATAATTTTAATTATTTTTTGCAATTTTTTAAAAAAAGTGTTTGTGCAATAAAAAAGAAAATAAGTGAAACGAAAAAATTTTTTGTTTTTTCTTACACATATAAAAAAAAATGAACAAGGGGTATTCTTAGGTAATTTTCAACAAGAAATTTAATGGTGATCTTGGTTGTGACCTTGACCTTCATCTTCAAGGTCATTTGTAGGTCAAGGCCATTTTTTAAATTAGAATCCCTATTTTTGATGACAGAATCGAAAAGAGCATCAATTCTAAGTCCGAATATGTATTTTTCATGACCTCTCAAGGTCATCTGAAGGAATTTACATTGCGAGGAAAAAGTATGGAAACCCCTAAAAATCTCACGGAGTATGTCAAAAAGAAAAATGAGCAAGGTTTATTCTGAGGTAACTTTCACCAAGCAGTTTAATGGTGAGCTTGGTTGTGACCTTGGCCGTCATCTTCAAGCTCATTTTGAAGTCAAGGTCATTTTTTATAGGGAAACCCCTGTTTTTCACATCGGATTCGAAAAGAGCAATCAATTGTACGTCCGAATATGTATTTTCCATGACCTCCCAAGGTCACCTGAAGGATTAATGATATGCTATGAAAATTTAAAATAAAATTTTAAAAAATCATAAATACTGAACATTATAATAATGCTTGTGTTGCTATGAAAATTATAAAAAAAAAAAAAATTAAATTTCAAAGTGAAGAATTAATTTTTTTAATTGCCGCCCCGGTGCACAGTGGTGTTAACATGCTGGCTTTAAGCTCCGGAGGCCCCGGGTTCGATTCTCGGCGGGTGATGAAAAAATCACGGCTGGTTTAATGTAAGGATCAATGTTTATTTATTTATTTTATTTTATTTATATTGAGAAAAGTCTACAAATATGACTTGAATTTATAACATACTGAACATGGTAGAATAAAAATTAAATTAAACAAAAAAAGAATAAAAATTGACATAAAAATATTTTTAGGTTGGAGCAAAATGTTGCTTCAACCTACGTTTAAAGCTGTTTTTACTTAAGTAAAAGTCGAACAGATGGTCGATTTTATTAAAACTCTTCGACATCATGTTTACCGGTTCATTGTCACCATAGTTTGTTCTGTGTTTATTTAGATGAAGGAACTCATGATCTCTTAAATTCCTACTCGGTGCCTTTATTTTAATTGATTCCAGTATGGATGGTGCATCGATTTGATCAAGTAAAATATTTCCAATAAACGAACACTTTAGAAGCTCTCGTCTATTTGCCAATGTTGTCATTTGATAGGTTTTGCATCCAGTAGCATATGATGGTAATCGCTTCAGGTTAACGTGGTGCGGTAAGTCATGGTCATAATCCCATCCGTCTTTACACGTTATATACCGTATAAACTTTTTTTGGACACTCTCGATTTTTCTGATAGGTTCGTCGTAAAAAGGACACCAGATGTTGACAGCATATTCAAGTTGAGATCTCACGTAGGCATAATACAGGATCTTGATTGTCTCTAGGTCATGAATATCCCCAGTCCAACGCTTAATAAAACCAAGCATGGAATTGGCTCTAGCAACGCATTGTTCAATATGCTTAGTAAAGCACATGTTTTCAACGAAAGTAACCCCTAGGTCTTTAATCTCGAATACTTTTTGTAAAAGTACGCCATTTATTTGATATTGTTGTGTAACAGGGTTAACTTTTCGATAGAACGATAAACTCTTACACTTGTTGATGTTGAGACTGAGGAGGTTAGACTCACACCATTTCGCTAGATTGTCGATGTCTTCTTGTAGCTTATGGGTATCGCCGATGTTTTCTACTGTTTTAAAGATTTTGAGATCATCTGCAAACATTAATACCTTAGAATGTTGTATTACTTCAGTAACGTCATTGATGAAAATTATGAAGATCCAAGGACCAACATGAGAGCCTTGTGGTACTCCTGAAGTAGCTTGAATTGATTCTGATCTTCTATTACTAAGCTCAATATACTGAATGCGATTACTCAAATATGATTTAAACCACGCAACAAACTGTTTAGAAAAACCGAATCTGTATAACTGTTCCAACGTTTTACAATGACTGATGGAGTCAAAGGCTTTGGCAAAGTCAGTATACACCACATCATCTTGCTTATGCATTTCAATTTCTTTAATGGTGTTGCTGGTAAATTCAATAAGATTTGATGATGTTGATCTTTTGGGTATAAAACCATGCTGACACTGTGAGATGAATCGAGGAACCAAAGATCTGAATGAGTTGCATACAACCAGTTCAAATAATTTGGGTATTGAAGATATTGATGTAATTCCTCTGTAACAAGAGACATCATTTCTTGCTCCTGTTTTGAAAATTGGTGTTACTCTTGTTACTTTCCATTTCGTTGGAAATACGGCTAGTTGTAATGATTGATTAAATAGAAGACACAGAGGAGTTACCAACGATGTGAAATCTTTCAATAATGAAGCTGGAATGCCATCAGGACCACATCCATCTCCGAATACTTCTAAAGCTCGATGAATATCCTCGGTTTCAATCCTTGGTGTTAGTATGGTTACGTTGTTTTCACCATTGTTTGGATGTTCATACTTATCAATGTCTTCCGGTTTATAAACTGATTGAAAAGCTCCGCAAACATGTTTGATATAACCTGCGGGTCACAGGATTTACGTTCTTTGAATGTCATACACACTGGGTAACCATTAGTTTCACGTTTTTCTTTAAAAAATCTCCAAAAATGCTTTGGATCGTTTCTTATTTTTTCCTTAATACGGCTTATATTTGCTTTCGTCTGAACTGATTTTGAGATTTGCTTTGTAAGCTTTGTCTTTCTTGTTCTTAAGATTGATTAGTTTATCGTCGTACCATGGTGGATATTTGTTCGATTTGGCCGCAGCAGTAGTAGGAACAAATAGTGCAATGCCCTCAGATATAATTTTGTAGAATTTCTCCACGTTAATATCTATGTTGCTACTGATTAGTTCATTTTTCCAGTTAATCTGCTCAAAATAAAGATGAAGGTTTATTCTGTCGGCTTTTCTAAAGTTGTAATACGGCTCTCTGTTTTGATGGTTATCAATAATATTGCTACCCTTGCTTTCAAAAATTATTTCTAGGGCTTTGTGGTTAACATCATTAATAACGAATGGTAATGGTGATTCATTTACTTTAAATAGATTCCGTTCATTTGTAAAAATTAGATCTAGAATTCGGTCAAGACCATTCTGCACCTCGCAAATTTGGCTAAGATTTATATCGAAAACAGTATCGATAAACAGACACTCAATTTCAGAACTCACGAGAACTCTCATGAACTAATCACTCATTATCCGTTGTAAAAATGATTACGAAACTTCAAAAATGAAGCGGCACCATTAAATTCCTTGTTGAAAAAACTTAAGAATAACCCTTGTTCATTTTTTTTTGATCGAAATTCGCGAGATTTTTAGGGGTTTTCATACTTTTTCCTCACCCTGTATAAATATTTACCAATTTTTAATTTTATTTTGATTTTCGAAGGTCTTCGAAGGTGTTGTACACCATTCTTAAGGAGTTTTTATAACACAATACTACAATTTTAAACAACAAAGCTTTTTCCTATTCGTCGTTGAAAAATGTCATAAAATCAGCAAAACAATTTGTTGGATTTCTTGGCCTTAAAATTTAATATTTCTTACGAACAGCTAATTTTTCAAAATAAACATACAATACGTAATAAAAATTATAGGCTATGTACATAGATTTTTGAATTTGTATGACAACGTCATCGAGCATAATTTTTTATAAGATTGATGTATTTGGCTTGCAACCTGTTGCTATCAACTTTATAGTTAACCGGTTTCTTTAATAACCATATGTGACTATATGGTACCTTAACACTACCTTACAATTATCTAAGAACTAGAATATAAATATTGTGAGACATGGTCCACAAATCATTATCACAAAACAGTAGTCGACATTAAGTTTTTTTTTTTTGTTTTTGTTAACAATTACAGTGATATTAATCATTCTGCATTTTTCTCGATGAAACCCTTTGACAGTCTGGATACAAACTCCTTTACAGGTTCTAGGCCTGTAATACTACATAGAGTAGTGCCCGCACGGACAGTTTTTTAAAATCAGGAGGCCGCGGCCAGCTATTTAGCACGAAATGGAGCGCCCTATTTTGCATGTTCTTTCGAGGATAGTTCAAACCATACTGATGTGGGGTATGTGATAATTGGACGTATGTAGAGCTTACACAGTAACAATTTATTGGCTTGACTGAAACCACTATTTGCATTCAGAAAGGAATACAATATGCGATAAGCCGCGAATGTTTTCATTTTAATGTGCTTAACATGTTCCGTGAAGTTCAGTGTACTTATCAGCATGACTCCTAAATACTTCAAAATTTTAAATACTTCTACTGGTTTGTTAGCAATCAGAATAGGTATTGCTCTATTAAATTTGCTGGTGAAATTCAGGTGTGGGTGAAAGATTACTATTTGTGATTTTGATGGGTTGAGACGAATTTTCCACTTTTTATAGTTTATGAGTAGATCTAAGTATTCTTGCAATCTTTTTGAACATTGGTATTCTCTGTAGCTGGTACTGTAAACGGTGGTATCGTTTACATATATCTGCAGGGATACTTGCTTGGGTGATGGCATGGGAACATCCACAATGAAAATTATGTATATAGCAGAGGACCAAGAACGGAACCCTGCGGTACTCCTGCTCCAGTTTTGTGAATGGCTGACACTGCTGAACACTGCTCAATGCTTACAAAAACTTTTCGTTCTTTTAAGGAAGACTGCAAAAGTACTATCAGTTCTGGTGGAAAAGCACACTTAATTAATTTGAAGATGAGGCTATCATGCCAGACAGTGTCAAATGCCTTTTGTACATCCAGAAATATAGCAGCCGTGATTTTTTTTCCTTTTCTTAGAGAACTTAAGTTGGTCAATAAGTCTCTTCAAAGCAGCTGTGGTTGATTTATGTGGGACAGCTCCGAATTGTTCTTTTGGTACAAAATGCCTCGCATGTTCCCATACTCTTACCGCTACTACTCGTTCTACGATTTTACTGATTGAGCTAAGAAGGCTGATAGGTCTGGTATATTTTCTATGGACTTATTCTTGCCGGCTTTAGGAAAAGCATCAATCTTGAATACTTTCCAGTAATCGGGGAAATAGCCTATCTTAACGATAGCGTTGATGATTGATACCAAAATCTTAATGCTTGACTGTGGGAGGTTTTTGATTGCCTTGTTCATTACTCCGTCGATTCCGGGTGACCTTCTGTTCTTTAGATTGGATATAATACTGCTAACCTCATTTACATTTGTTTGTTTAGATTGTGAATTGGATGATACTCTCTGACCTTTATTAAACAGTTCTATTCTTTCTTTAATTTCTTTATTTGAGTCTGAAGGCTTTCGATATATGTTGCAGTAGTGTTCTGCTAACTTGCAAGCGACAATTTCTGGGCCTATAGTCTTCAAGTATTATTGTAGTTTCAGTGGATGAGTTTTTAATTCTTTTTATTTCCTTACATAGGTTTGTTTTGTATAGAGCTAAGTCACCAAGTTTTAGTTTAAAAGTATTCTGATGGTGTTCATTGAATTTCCCATGGATATTTCTGGTTAGTCTGTTAATGAAGGTTTATGTTTATATTTCTATAACTATTTCTGGCCTTGATAAGCCCTATGGTCTACTGAGGCAGACTTTTGTAGTGTATTGGAAGTACTGGAACAGATTCACTTGTCGCGAGTTTTTTTGTTTCCGTGATGAGCACAATGTTTCGATTAATATCTGTGACAGTTACAGACTCAGTGATAGTGTTTTTTAACTTGCTATGTACAATGGGCCTGAATAAGACCCAGTCAGTATTTCTATGGTCGTAGATGACAATTAAGGCAAATGATCCGAGCAGAACTCATTACGTGCTTTAATACTTTCCTCTATGTTTAGGTTTTTAGTAACTACCAGGTCGATTATAGCCAATCCCATAGTAGGGCCGTTTGGGGGGCAGATTTGCAGGTTCCTTTGGTCGCAGAATTTGAACAAGTTATTGCCGTTTGTGTTTGTGTTGAGGCAATTTCAAGCTTTATGATGCACATGAATTTTAAATTTATTTTAGGGATAAACTCCAAGTCCTCGATTTCAATTTCCTTGAAGTATACGGAAATGAATGTGAAGATTGATGGTTCATTCGCTATTCTCCCTGAATTGCCTATAAAATTGTTACGAACATATGCTTTGGGTTTAGAGTGGATAATTCCTTTAGATATTACAATGGCCGTGCCCCCTGATCCGGCATAGAGAGAATCTGTTCGATAAATAGTGTAACTGGGAATATTTTACACATACCTATTCGACAGCTCTGTCTCCGGTTAGTTTTAATAACCGGTTTCATTGTATGTATTTATAAGTTAAATCAGCTAGTCTCTGCGGGTTTTACTAATACGGCTGTTGCAGTTGAGCGTAAGGATCTTCATTTGATATATTGGAATATGAAATTTAGATACATGCTTTTTGCATGTTCCTTTCGGAGATTTCTTCAAGTTTAACTAGAAATTGCGAGACATTATTGGTTAATGAGCGGAAGTCTATGCCGAATAATTGATTTGAGAATTCCATGAGTTTATTTATCTGACCGTTACACCCTGATCTGGTCTCTAGCCTATTTGCCAGTATGTCTGTCCGCCTGTCTGTTCGTCTGTCTGTCAGTCTGTGTCCTCTCTACAACGCAGATGGCTTAACCAATCGAACTGAAACTTCAGATTTAAGCTTTTTTGATAAATTGGGAGGTTCCAGTAAATTTTACTCCAAATCGGTCAACCGGAAGTGGCCACTCCCTTGGGCCAGAAAATTTATTTTGCAAATATCTTAAGAAGTATAAGGTTTACAAAAAACTACTAATACACAATGTTTCTAAAAAATAAAAAATAAAAAAAAAATAAAATTGATGTGTGGCGTGTGGCCAACACATTTCTTCTACGAACAGGGAATTTTGAGAAACTTATTACTTAAGCTTCTTACAAATTTATTATATTGTATTACTTTCTTTTACGTAAGTGAAATAAAGTATAGTAATCATGAAAATTTTAGACCGTGAGATTAATTTTAGACCTACAGATTTAAATTTTTTTGATAAATTGGGAGGTCACAGTGAATTTTAGTGAAAATCGGCCAACCGGAAGTGACTACTCTCTTGGGCGACAAAATTTATTTTTCAAATACATATTTCAAAATGTATAACATTTACACAAAAACTATTGTGTACAAAATGATCCCCCAAAAAAATAAATAAAACAAAATCAAAAACAAAATTGTCATGTTAATTTTAAACGTTGAGATTTTTAGGGTCCTTGAGTCCGATATGAATCTTGACTAATAAATAACGTGATTTTATGGCGTTTGATGAACGATATTTGATTTGTAAAAAAAGCAGAAACATAGGTATTTGTTTGAAGAATCCAAATATGCCCCTAATGCATTTTTCGACTTTTGGCGTTTATGACTTTTTTTTCTTAGCACGGCAATATATGTCTGTCAGTTTGTAGCCCAGATGTTTAACCAATCAAACTCCAATTTTATGTTTAAACTTTTTTCATAAATTATGAAGTCCCAGCTCCCAGCTTCCGTAAACCAAAAAATTTATTTTGCAAATATTTCAGAAATACACAATTTACAGAAAACACGAAAAACATCAAAAAAAATCTAAAGTTTGCAAGAAATTTGCATAATAAGTTTCTCAAAATTCACTGTTTGTAAAAGAAAGTTGTGTGTTGGCCACACCTCAATTTTTTTTAGTTAAAAACGCGCCTTGATAGTAACAACAGAATAATAATTTTTCTTTTTTTTTTTTTTGTTACTCCAAACACTCTCTTTTCAGGGAAGCGATGAAGTGCATTATGCTGAATTAGCGCTAGCCATACCCAAGGATGGTAGCCAAACAATGTTAATAAATACTAGTGGTGCATCGACGCTGCATAAAAACCATAAAATTAAACCTCCGCCTGCCTACAATTATTTTGATGAACCAACCATTTATGCTCAAATCGATCATTACACAAATAAACCAAATCTAATAAATTCAGCCGATTCGACGGCCACCACATTAAATTCACAAATGTCATCAGCATACCAGCCGCTCACGTCACCGGTATCATCGTCACAGTTAAGTACATCAAATTCAGCAAATAATTTATATCAAAAACCATTTTTACGTGAAATTGTCACAATACGTACACCACTTATGTTTACACAGCAAGAAAGTTGTGTGTAAAATTTACAGTGCGTTACATTTTAAGATATGCAAGAGGTTTTTTTTTTTACTAGTTAAAAAAGAGTACATAATAATTAATAATAATAATAATTTTTTATATATATAAATAAAATATAAATAAATATAATTTTAATATTTTTTTAAATTAAATATAATTTTTTTTGAAATGAAAAAATAAGTAAATAAATTATATTTTTAAAATAACATTAAAACAAATAAAAATTTTATTTATTACAAATTTTTTAGTTTAAATAAATAAATTCAATTTTATTTTGTAATAAAAACAAAATACTAAAGTAAAAAGCAAATATTTAATGAATAAAAAAACAAACAATTTTAAATAAATTTAATATTTTTATTTTTTTTTTATAAGTGAAACTAACAAAAATATAAAAATAATTACTAATAATTATATTGGTATACTATTACTACTACTACATGATATTATGAAAATTAATCAACTTTAATCATTCCATATTGAATTTCCAAACACTGCAAAAATAAATAAAATTATTGTAAATTATTTTTACATTTTTATTGTTGTATTGATTAAATTAATTTTATTATTTACCAAATACATAGATGAATAATTAATGAAACGAATTTTTTACAAAAACATACAATAAATTTATAAATTTAATCAAAAATAATAAAATCCAACAACAAATAAGTATTATTGAAGATAGGGAAAACTAATTTATGAGTAATAAAAAAATTATTTTTATTTAATTGCTATTTGATGACAGGGCTCCGGCATTACCAACATAAACCAGTTACAATCAGTATTTTAATCCATCCATCCTATATACGTACACAAATTTTTTGCTCTTTTGTATAAAATCATTTAACAAATTGCTAAACCGTATTGTAATTATGGCTAGCTGGTGTTGATTTTTGTTCTCATCACACAATTAAATTTAAATTAAATTTGACTTATACATAATTAATAATATAATTTATCAGAAGTGAAAATTTTACTCGGTAGCAGATTAGCACAAAGTAAATATGTATTGTTTTTAATATTCGCTAATAGATATCTGTATTAAGGCTATTTTCCAAACGATACTTATTTGTGGAAGCTAACTTATTCCATAAGAAATTACAATAAGGCCCTTTCCGAAACCGATACTTATTTTGTGAAACCTAACTTATTGCATAGGAAATTACATTGAATAAGTTAGATTCCACAAAATAAGTATCGGTTTCGGAAACAGCCTAAATAAGTTAGGTTCCACAAATAAGTATTCGTTTGGAAAACAGCATAAGTAAAGAAAGGAAACACCAAAATATATTCTTCTAATACACATCTTCTTTTGCTTAATATTTTGAATTGAAGCCTTACTAACGACATTTCCAATATCTGTGGAAAATATTTCTGCTGTATTAATTATGACGTTATTTTGTAAGCAATCAAATTATCACAGCGACTGCATGTAATAATTTTGACGTTTGACGTTTATGCTGTAAATTTTTTGACTGAATACTAACTACATGATGCTATTGATCGCCAGGCGGCCAATGAAGATTCTCCTCGCGAGGTTACTTATCAATTTAATTGTCATTTACAGGGGTCCCATTTGAAACGCGATATTTCAAAACGTGATACGGTACAAAACGCGATATGGTACAAAATGCGATATTTCAAAACGCGATATGGTACAAAACGAGATATTTCAAAACGCGATATTTCAAAACGCGATGTGGTACAAAACTAGATATGGTTCAAAACGCGATATTTCAAAACGCGATTGTTCAAAACGCGATATTTCAAAACGCGATTGTCCAAAATGCGATGTGGTACAAAACGTAATATTTTTTAATTTTGTTTTTGAGAAATTTCTGGAATTTGGCCGATTGGGATGAAACTTGTTTATTTCTTAACCGATTGATTGATTGATTTGATTGCTTTTGAATGTACGACCAAGCATTTTGCAAGAGGTCCCGATAATTCTAAGAATTTTTGATTCGGGCCCACCGTACACCCTTTTTTACATTTACCTGGAAGAACTGGATAGGATTGAGATCGACCCGGTTACAAACACCTTGGCGGTCAATTGTAAGTGGTTACATTTGTTTTCTAATAATTACTTTACTACATTTTTTCTAAAAATTGCTTTCCTTCCTTGGCATCCTAAAGTTATTATTAATTTGTTATCAATTACTTCTTATATATTTCCCACCACTTTACTTCCTCTGGCCGTTTTTAATTAATTGATACTCTCAACCAATTTAGCTTAAATTTAAGTTTAATTTAATTTCTATAAACCTGTTATGAATAAATCTTTGAGTGCTACAAACAACCTTAATTTTAATATTCGTGTCTGTTTTCTGAATTAACATTTATTAGTTTGCTGAGTCCGATTTCTGGTCACTTCTGAAAATCGTAATTATTATTAATTTAGTTTCCACTTAAATCAGTAGCTCAGAGACGACCTCACATAATAAATATAATTAGTCTCAGCTACTTATTCAAATGATTTCCGCCATACTGGTCGCTGTTGCAACTTGAAACTATAGATTAGCCCAACTATAGAAGTTTGTATAAGGCATTTGGATAAGACGTTAATTAGTATCTGAAGTATGAAGTCCGAACTGGAGTGCCTGTAAATCAACAGAAGGCAAAAATCAAAACAACCCAATTTCTAAACTACCTATACCCGTTGGATGAATTATGTTTCCTGAAATGCGGTCATATTTCTCACGTGTTTCTAAACTAAAATAAATTAACTTAATAAATAAAATTTGTAAAACCGAATTTTTTGTTATGCACATATATGTATAGTATGTTATGACTGAGTATTCTCTTGTACAATTATATTGGAATAGAAAGTACTACCATTTAGAATTCCAAAACGGCAGCACTGCTTTACAAGTCTTCATGATGCCGAATATAGAATCGATTGATGAGGTTCAGTTTTATAGAAATAAATTCAAATTGCTGAGAAATAATCCATTCTAAATGATAATTTAAGAAAATCAAAATATATTGCAATAAAGTTATGGCTTTGTAAGCCAAGGTAATGTGTTCCATACTCGATTGCAACACTTTAAAGTAGTACAAAGCAAAGTGATTAGTCGCCATAACCTACAAATCACATTTTTGGCACAACTGTTTTATATTTATCGACAAATCTTGAGGTAGAAATTTGTACGTTACAAATTTAGAATATTACTTTATTGATTTATTTCTAATTAATACTTACCAATCGATAATATGATACTTAATCCAACCATCAGTATCAAATTTAAATTGAATGTAAATATTTAAATTTCAAATCTGAAACAATCTGACGTTTAACAAATTGTATTAAGATTTAATTCTTACTTCCATTATTCAATAAACGAACGAAGAAATCAAGAAATTTGATTTCTTTCGCTATAAATTTAAAACGTAGCCTGATATTATTTCACAAAACTTATCACAACACTAATTAATTAACACAAATTACATTGGAACGCAATTTCACTTCTTAATTAATAATAAGTTAAATAAAATAAATTCCCGAGAAAATAAATTAGAGAGAAAAAAAAACACAACCGTTTGACTCGAAAGTCATGGCCAACCTCTGTTTGTTTCTTAACCGATTATGAGGAAATTCGTCATGTGCGGTGGAAATGGCATTTTAAATTGATTTTTTGACTAAGTTCTCGAATATAGATAGCCAGATATAGTAGGATATAACTTAGCTACTTCTTAATCGATTATGATTTAAACGGTACACCATAGCATATTTCAAAATTGCATATTTTAAAACTTGACCATTTGTTAACCGATTAAGATGAAATCCGATAAGTATTTTGAAAAGGAGATCCTAAAAAAGTTTGTTAACTTAAAATTGTAAACTTATGTTAGAAAAAATAAAAGTGACTTTTTAAAATATTAAGAATTTTATTTCATATCTATTTTTTTACGTTTACTAAATTATTATGGCTACAAATTCGAAGGTTTACTTACTATCATATTTGTAAACCTTGTTGAAGCGTCATCTTTCCATGCGGTGAAATGGTAGTCTCACTGGTATTTCAAAGATAACAAGACAAATCTGTAGAAGTAAGGACATTACAAAAAATTAAATTTCCCCACCATATTATACGATTATACGATATCAGCCATTGGGTGAAGCGAATAAAAAGTAAATGCTTTTACTTACATTTTTTTTTTAATTTCTTGTTAGACGACTTAAATCTAGTGGTTTCCTTGAAAGAGTAGCAGAACCTTGAGCTTCAAATGTTTTCTTTTCCAACAAGTAAATACTGAAAACTATGATTATTTGCCAAAAGAAAAACTTAAAAAATTCAAGTAAAATTTTATTCGCTCCACATATTGTTTTGTCCAATAAACTTAAAGTAAAAGCTTTTATTTTTCTTTTTATTTTGTTAAATTACACAGAAATTTATTGGTTCAAAAATTTTAAAATTAGGTGGAGTATTTTAATTGAGTTTCGTTTTCAAAGTTTAAATTCAATAATTACAAATTAAATTTCCAAGTTTTATACATAAAATTCGGTTTGAAAACCTCAAAATTTCATAAACCACAAAGTATGAAATTTCAAAATTTTAAAAGAAATTTATATTCAAATTAAAGTTTTAAATCAAGAAAGATCCAAATTCTTGAAAACGATTAATTTTTAGTTTTCAAAAACACCAAATTTATTTTTAATCGTGAAATCAGAATTATATACATACAGAACTATAACAGATATTTTAAAATGTTTAAATTATGTAATAAATTTAGTATTAAAGTATTCAATTCAAAATTCCTGCATTTTAAATTCACTAAATATTTTTATTATTAATTATTTTTTATAAGCAAACTTAATGTTTTACTCTGATTTTTGAATTAATTCTTCTAATACATGTTGTCGCAATGACAATTCTGTAGATTTAGTATGCTTTCTTTATTGCGATCTCATCATTGCAGAATGTATGTGCTATTTCATTTTTTCACATCGATAAAGAAAGCTTGAGTGCTAAAGAGTGATGAATGCATATAGAAATAGAATGATGTTTTATGCACTATCGAACATCGAAAAAAGTTATATTAGAACATCCCTGCACAGGCTTCATCAAGGTGATGAAAAAAATCAGAATAGGCTATTTGCACCGGTCAGGTGGCAATGGTAACAGTGTTGGTATAGCATCACACCATCGTTATGAATGAAATTAGTCAACAAAAAAATCTAAATTAGAAGTACAAGCCTCCCAATGTAGCACAAAATATTTACAAAAAGACATAGCTAAATTTGTAAATGCTAAAAACATATATTTCGTTGAGTATGACCATAGACGAATTAAATACTCAAGACGTACAAAGCCATTTACGTTTTTCCATAAGTAACATTGCAACCCTAGATGTGTGTTAGTGTAAATTTTGAATAGTATTGAGAATAAAATGAATTATTGATAATACAATATTTTACCAATTATAGGAATCATCATTCTTCAAGGCGGTGTTTAAAATTTGAAAACTCGAATTTTTTGTTATTTAAAAATGTATAGAAAAAATACGCCGTAATTATTGAGGCAGTAATTAAATACATAATTCTCCTTACTAACGCGAGGGATGCGTTTCTGTCATATGCCGCGAATATCATTTTTGTTTATGCTTGGGTTCGCAGATCAAGAGAAAAGTGGGGATATGTTTCTAAATCAAAAATTTGACAATTTTTTGAAATTTTTTCAAAAATTTGACAATTTTTTGAGCAGGATCCGTGTATTACAAAAAAAACTCATCTAACACGACAAAAAGCCAACAGCAATGCATATTTTGAAACCAAAATTTTTCCTTGAAAACAAAGAAATTCCCGTTTTAAACTTTTTAAACCCCGCCTTAAAGAATCATAATTCCTAATTGGTAAAATAGCTGTGTTTTTTTATAAGTCTCGATAGATCTATTCAGATACATATTTGCAAAAAAAAAAATGAGAAATTGTAGATACTTCTATCATCCACTTAAAAATATTGTCACTCGCAGCACTAAGAATCGTGTTTATTTTGACAACGCTACGTCATTGCTGTTTTCATTATATTTTGTTATTCCAACAGTATATAGGAAAAGTGAGAATACATTTTATGTACATAAAAAAATGAGACGGACATACTAAAACTTTTTTTGCTTTCAAAATGTTACTATGATCTTTTAAATTTTGAGCAACTTTTACGGAAAATGAAAAACAGGTTCATTTTGCGATTTTTCCATTTTTTTCGCCGAAAAAACTTCTGGATTGCGGTAAATTGTATTAAATAACACATTTTGAACATGCCTCTTAATAATGGAAGGAAATAATAATAAAATGAATACTTTTAACAAACTTCTTCTGTCTTTTAAAATAGAGCAAAAGATTAAATGTAAATCAGCTACTAGTTTCCTATTGTATGATATAGGTGCACTAAAAATTGACTTTGGTATGCTTCCATGCTAAAATACAAATTTTTAATGTGTGTCTTTACTCATAAAAGGGAATATCTGTAGTCTCGATAGCATATCTGGATAGAAAGCAAGATTTTCATGTACAATAATTAATAAGTTGTGTAATTCAAGGAAATGAATTAAAAACGATAAAATGTTGAATAAAAAGTTATTCTTGATTAAAATAAACTGAATCAATTGAAGTTTAACCACAAAAATAGAGGACATCTGGATGCGATCTATTGAGATCTATCGAGACTTATAAAAAAACACAGCATATATTTGTGGTTAAACTGCAATTGATTCAGTTTATTTTAATCAAGAATAACTTTTTATTCAACATCTTATCGTTTTTAATTCATTTCCCTGAATTACACAACTTAATTATTTAGCAGATATGCTATCGAGACTACAGATATTCCCTTTTATGAGATTATTTGCATCACATCCAAATGAATGAATGAAGGTAGCGGGTTTGAAACATATCTAGAAGAAATTTTATCACACATCTATTTTTGTAAATAAATCCTTGCCACCCGTCGCAATTTTGTCTAGTAATTTGTCTTTTTTTTAAATCAAATACATAATATATTTTCAGAATCACTCGTGATAACGGTCCTGGTTTTTCTAAATCGAAATTTTCTTTTCAAACTTTTCCATTCTTCATCCAGGTTTAGTTGTTTTTTGACCTGGCCACCCTAAACACAGCCCCCACCACGAAATTCTAAAGTCGTTCTTAAATACATCATAGAATTTCTCTAAAAGTTAGTAAAACATCAACTATTACAATTCCTAAACCAATTTATTATTCCACCAGACAAAGCCACCAGCAAAAACATTTACATTTACATAATTCAACTCATAAATTTTCTTACAATACAACGTTTTCTTTAGTCAACATCAAGCTCTGAATTTCTATGTTTACAATAACAAACATTTATTATTATGATTACATTTGATTTCATTCAATTTTTATTTTAATTAAAAATTTACTAAAATAGAATAATACCAAACAAAAACAAAACTGAAAAAAAACTTTTTTTATATAAAAATAAAAATTTATTAAAAATTCAAAAAAAAAAAAAAAATTTAAAAAAAAAACTTACAAATTAAAATACCATTATTTATAATAAAAATTAAATATTAAAAGTGATTGTGATTTTAAATATAACAAAAAAAAAACTAAATAAAAAAATTGTGCGAATGTAATGTAAAAAAAAAACTTAACAATAATTTAATAAACCAAATTGAAAATAAATAAATTTATAAATTAAAAATTAAATTAAATTAAAACTCTTAAGTTTTCACTATAAATATATATATATAAAAATAAATATAAATATAATATAATAATAAATTTAGCTAAATTTAACTAATTATAATTAATAAAACTATTGATTTTTATAAAATTTATTTTTTATTTATAAAAAAAAAAAAAAACAAACAAACCAACAAAAAAAATACCAAAAATTTCAAAAAACAAAAAAATTTATATATTTAATTTGTTGTTTATTATGCCATGAAATTTATTCTATAAAATAAATGAATTGATTCATTAATAAAAAAAAATGGAAAAAACAAGTGAGAAAATCAAATTAATTAATGATGTTTTTTTTGTGTTTATGGCGAATTATTTTGGCAAGAACTGTAACATAATTGTAAAATTACAATGGTTGTACCAGGTAGGTTGATTTTGATTGTATTTATAATTGGAAGCGATAGAGGATTTTAAGATCGCGAAATGAAACAGAAAAGTCGGATATATATTTTCTCCTTTTTCGTTTTTAGCCATAAACAAAAAATTTCATGTTTGTAGGTTGATTTACATATGCGACGTGCGACGTGTGACAAGTGGAAATAAACGTCACGCTTTTTTGTCAACAATTTACATTTGTGACGAGTTCCGCCACGCACACTTTATAAAATTTTTTATATTTTAATTTTTGTTCTTCAAAAAGCTTCGTCAAAGCCTACTATTTCGTTTTATACATACAAAAAATTTGTATGTGTTTGTGCGACCGTGACGGAAAAGATAAAATTAAACCATCTCTCGACGTGTGGCGTGTGCCGTGTGACGAATGTCAAAATATTCGTCTCTGATTGGCTAAAAGCTCCCGTCACACGTCGCACGTCGCATATGTAAATCAACCTTGTATGTTTAGTCATTCTCTATTAGTAACAGCGTTATATATTCGCCTTTTCGCGCAAAATATCTAACATCTAGTGGATGATTTTAAAACTAGAGCCAAGGAGGAACAAAATTATTTTGACGTTTGTTTTATGTATGTGGAAAAATAATTTTAAGCGATTAATTTAAATTAATTTAAAACATGGACAAAGCAAATAAAAATAAAAGTAACAAAATTTGTTCAGTGCCAGAATGCAGAACACATTGCAACAAGGAAAACAGTATTGCTCTTCACCAATTTCCCAACGTTAAGTTGTTAAAACAAAATGGGTTACAGGATGGGTTTGAGGATACAGATTATAAAAGTAAATTATGAACAAAAATATCGTAGTTTTGTCGAATATAATAACGTTTATATGCTAGATGCGGCAAATAAACATTATTTAAAAAAATCAGCGATTACAAAAATCGTATATTGCTGAATACCAAAATTTACAAAAATCTCAATTATTAAACAAATATAAAACATAATCAGGATGCCCTGAATCAGAAGAAATTATGGTTTTATTATGGTAATTTTTTTATGTAAACAAAGTTAAAAAAACTCCAACAAAATTTTGTTTGTTTATATTGTCTTTCAAATAAAAATCGCGATATACTAATCTCTTCATTTTTTGTTGGCCAACTTTGTTGGAACGTGTAAATCACGCTTAAAACACGCTTTATCTCAACCGGGTAGGATAATATATTTTGAGCGTAAGAGCACTTCTGTCAAAACACATTTTTTTTTTTGGATTTCTCTTTTTTTTTATTTTTATTTTTTGCCATAGTCGTACATAAATTTTGAAATATTACAAGGTGAGTTAATTTATTTCTGACAGTATTTGTGTATTTTCTAAAATTTCTGTCCTTAGAAAATCTATTTAGTCACAAGAAACAAAAAAAACTCTTTAGTTTAATAATAAAATGTAATACATACATTTTCACGCATTTTAACTACAGAAAAACCCGCAAACATAAAATAGTTTCGCCGGCTATGAACGTTTTTATATAAATATCAAAGAAACAAAATGGTCACTGTAATTTATTTGTATTTTTGGTAAACAAACAGTTTAGTTTTAATTTTTTTGATAGAAAACTAAAACGGATTTTAATTGAAATGGGTGGCCATAATAAGGTTGAAGTATACTTTAAAACTGCACACTGACTATCAAATCGAGAACTTTTTATAGGAGTGTCACTAACCCACGTACCTAAAATTTGTAAATGATGAAAAATAATTCTCGCACACACAAATAATTTTAATAGGATGGCGATTTTATGGTAGAGATTTTTTTTTGATTTTTTATTCTGTGACGAAAATTGTTTGAAAAAATGAAATTCTGATGTGATTATTAATAATATTTAATTTATTAGATAATTTTGAGACGAAAAAATAATCGAATAAATACTAAATCACTAAATACTTAATTTGTTTAGCAATATTGTTTATGTTTTTGTTTAATGTCAAATTTCCCCTTACAACTTTTTCTATAAAATAATAAAAATAAAAAACACATGACGTTTACGTTTTTTTTATCAAATTTTCATTCCGTGCATTCTAAGTTTATTTGTACGTGAAACAATTTTTAATCATCAGCAAATGGTATTTAAACAACAAATCGAGATAAATTAAAAATGTGAGTGAATAGAACTCTGTGGTTGATAAAAATTCTGTGAATGTATCGTATTTTTTTGTACCTACTTCTAGCGCTATCGAACTTTAAAAAAAAATGGAAACTTCTTATTCTATAGTGGAAATCGTGCTTGGCTCACGAGCAAATCAATTCTTCCTAAAATTCTACTGTTGTGTATCCAGTGCCATCAGACCAGTAATTTAAGCGATCTGAGTGTTCGTTACACATTAAGGATAATCAACTTAAGGACATCAAGATTCCATAATATGAAGAAAATCCATTCAGCGGCGCGAGCTTAAGGCTGGCGACACACCAAATTAGTCAAAACGTTTTTGCTTTGAATAGGCAAGACGATTTGCCTAAACATAGCCCACATACAATCAAACAAATTGTTTTTAGTCAAATTGTCTCGTGTTGCTTTATAGGTTGGTGTGAATTGCTTTGATAAAATGAATACAAAATGTTGCCAGAAAAATAAGAAAAAATGTTCCCATCAACAAAATACGATTAAAAAAATATTAAATAAATTAAACAATTTTAATTAAAAATGTTAGTTTTGCTAAAAATATTAAATTCCTATTTATTTTGATAATTATTTATTTCTTGCTTTATAAAACAGCGACCACGAAACGACGTCAAACACTGTTTTTTCTTGACTCAAGCAGTTTTGTCTTGTTTTGCTTTGTTTTGTTTCAGTGTGAATTAACCTATTTGTTTATACGCCATGGTCGCCTTCAATCATGTTTCGTTAGTCAAATTTGACTTAAGACAATTTTGCTTTATTATGTGTGCATGGACCCATAAGGCACAATAGAATGTTTGCCGTTCTATGTTTTATGAAACAAAATGTTTGACGTTTAATTGTTTTGCCTGATTCAATGTGCGTAGCGCTATCCAATCGTATATATTTTGACCGCCAGGCGCTTTAAGACAAGAAAAAAACGTTTTGACTAATTCGGTGTGTTTCCAGCCTTACTTATTCCAGAAAACCTAAAAGAGGAACTACGCGATGTAATCAAGCAGATTTACCCTAACGACGAGCTGTCCGAGACATGGAAAAAAAGTCATTCAGCATTTCAATAATAAAAATGGGGAGCTAGTTGAATTTGAAAAATGTGGCGCCAACATTTCTTACAAACGAAGAAACCACAATTGTTACCCCCATTCTGGGCTGTAACCCATAATAGCGACCGACTAGAAATTCGTACGGAATCCGAAATTAGTACGTACCCTCTAGGTGACAGCTACTTTGCTTTACCGCCTACTATACATAAATTTTAATTTGGTATTCGAAAATTCGGATTTAAAGACAAGGACGAATGTTTTTTCTTTCTCTGTCACACTTGTACTTTTTTGGTTTTTCCATAAATTTTGTTCTCTCCCCTATTAGTCCAGTCAGTGACGGTTTCTTGCTCTGAATTCTTACGGACAATACCGATTTTCGTAAAATTTTGACAGTGAGTAAGGAATAGCTCAAGGAAGAAAAGTTATATAGTGCCGATGTGTGCTTTTATCTTGGGGGCGGATGCCACTCCTTCTAGAGGTTGGAAATTAGTACACTCAAAAAAAACACAGAAATCGATAGAGGGATGAATTCTAAGCAAAAAATATCGTATGAAGTTTTTTCGATAAATCAATATTTTTCGAGTTATTCGCGATTGAAAATGTTGATTTTTCATATAAAAAATTCATGTTTTAGAGCGATTCTTCACGAATAACTCGAAAACCTTGCGTTTCATAAAAAAATTGTTTAGCACCACAATAAAGCTTACAAAATAACAAATTGATTGGTTTATTTTTATTTCTTTAGATGCAATACGAACCGTGTTCTGGCTCTTTGAAAGTGGCTCTTTGTTCGCCGAAAACTGAATACAAGCCTTTTGACATTAAATAACGGAAAAACGACAAAATTTTGAAAAAAGCTAGTTAGATGATTTTTCAAGTACTTCAAAATACCTTTGAAATTAACTTTAGTAGAAGTCATTAGCATAACAACTTACAGAGTTATGATAAAAATAAAATGGTGATCTCGTTTTTCAGAGAAAAATCAGCAATGAAACAAATGGGTTAACCGCAAGAATTGAAATTAAACGTAATCCATTTACAATGTACTTGATTTAGGTACTAACAATAGGTTCTAGAAGTTTGAGTGGTTTCGAAAGTCTGTGGTGTTTTCCAACACCATGGAAAATTAAATGAAATAATATACATACTCATGATTTTAATTTGTATTTATTTATTAAGTTTATTTATTAATGGTAATTTAGTTTGTATTAATATTTTATTATAAATTAGAATTTAATTTTTATAATTTATATAAAGACTTTATTTTTATGTTTATGTGTTCCGCGTCCGACGTTCAAAAATGTAAGAGATCGAAATTGTATTTTTTATCACTTAAATGCAATTTTGTCTATCCAAAAAATAAATGCATTTAGGTGGGGTAATTTAATAGGGTGATTAAAAATATGAAGCAATTGTATTGTTATGCAACACAAGTGGATTGTCGTGCAATACACTACACCTTATCCCCCGAGAAAAGATAAATCATGAAATTTGAATGATTTATCTTTCAACTTTAATATTATTTAAAAATGTCGGAATCGGAACGAAAGAAATTTTATCTAATATATAATATTACAATTTTTATTTTTTTTTTTTTTTAAATTTTAGAATTTGAATATTTTTTTTTATATGTTAATATTTTTAATTATTTATTCAAACATTTATTTTTTATACAAAAAAAAATATAATTTTTGGTATTTTTTACTAAAAATAAAAATTATATACAATATTTATTTATTTATTTTTTTTTTGTTATAATAGAGTTCAACCAAAAAAAATAATAAGAAAATTAACCAATTTAATAAATTTATAAAAATATGATGAAAATATTACAAACTAGGTATTTTATTTATTTTACAAACAACCCAAAAAAAAATGTTTAAATGATTTTTTTTTTTTTTTTTTTTTTGTTATTTTCGACTTTATTTATTTCAATTTTTTTTTTTTTAAACTTTATATCTAAATTAAATACATTTTCAACTTAAAAATAATATTGAGAAATCGTGAATCTATTAAATCCTAAATTAAGAAAAAAAAAACACTTTGTTTTCTAAATTAAAAGTTATTTAGTTATTATAAAAAAAAATTAATAGCTATTTCAATTAGAACATGAATCTTCTTCACAAAAAAAATGTTTCAATCGATTGTTATTTACAATCTTTAAAGCTTTCTTTTTATTATCCTGAATCTTTGAATTTTGTTCAGAGGGTATTTCAACAACAGTGTATGGACCAGTCCATAATTTGTCTGTTTTTCCTCTGGGAGTCTCGTTTCTTAATAGTACGTTGTCACCAATTTGAAAAGGTTTATAGAAAATATTTTTATCGTAGTATTCTTTCGATTTTTGTTTTTTTATAATTAACCTATCTCTTGCTATTTCCCAAGTACTCTGTAATCTAAATTTTAGTTCGGCACTGTAATCGTCGTAGTTATATAAAGCTTCAGGTTTTCTTTGTATTAATGATGTTGGTAAATCTGGTTTACATCCGTATAATAATTCGTAAGGCATGTAGCCTGTTGATGAATGAGGAGTGGAATTATAATTAAATATAGCAAAGGGGATCCATTGATCCCAATTGAGTGGATCTGAATTAACAAAAGATCTTATATACTCTGCAAGTGTCTTATGTGAGCGTTCAAGTGCTCCATTACTTTGAGCATGATATGCTGTGCAATTTATTTTTTTTATTTTTAATATTTTACATACATTTCGAAATACTTGCCCCATAAAATTGGAACCTTGATCGGTTACAACCGAAAATGGACAACCGAATTTACAAATAAGATGCTCTACAAATGCTTTGGCAATTGTATTGGTCTCCTGATTTGGTAATATTACAGCTACAGAAAACTTTGTCAAATCATCCTGCATCGTTAAACAATATTTATTATTTTCGTATGACTGTGGGAGTGGTCCAAATACGTCAAGAAAAACTTTCTCAAAGGGTTTTTTTGAGGTGGTTGTTAATTTCATAGGCATCTTATGATTACGACAATGCTTATTTTGTTGACATTTTTCACACATTTTTATATATTGTTTTATTCGACTGAGCATGTTTTTAAAATAATAATAACTTTTGATACGATTGTATGTTCTTACAACACCTTGGTGTCCGCCAATAGGTGTATTGTGGAATTCATTTATAATATGATTTATGCTATCTTCATCAGTTAAAGGAATGATATCTAGTGAATTATTTTTAACATTTTGATTTTCAGAATTGTTTAATATTTGATGATTTATATTTTCATTGGAAATTTTATCAGAATCTATAGAATTACTATTTAAAATTGTAGGATTTCGATTAATGTACGTATTATTTTGTGATACTATTTCACGAATATTTTGGTTTTTAGACATTGATCGAGTTATGGCGTTGACATCTACTTTTTCAATTGGAATTTCGATTCTTGAAAGAGCATCAACATTTTGATTAAATTTTCCGGGTTTGTATACTTTCTCGAAATCGTACTCTTCCAATTCTAATCTCCATCTTAGAATCATAGAATTTGGATTTGCAGAGGAATAGAGATACGTAAGAGGTTTATGATCGGTTATTACTGTAAATTTTCGGCCATACAAATATGGACGATATCGACGAATGGCCCAAACTATAGCTAGCAACTCTTTCTTCACGGTTGGATAATTTCTTTCAGCAGTGTTAAGAACACGACTCGCATAAGCGATTGGAAGGTCTTTTGACTCTGTTACCTGTGATAAAATTGCTCCAATTGCTACATCTGACGCATCTGTTGTTAAATAAAAGTGTTCGGAAAAATTTGGATATTGTAAAATTGGTTGATTAATTAATTTTTTTTTTAAATTTTGGAAAGCCTCTTCAGTGAAAGCATTCCATTCAAAATTTATGTTTTTCTTTTTAAGGTTTGTTAAAGGCTCAGCTATGTCAGCGTAATTTTGTATAAATTGCCGATAATAGCCGGATAGGCCTAAAAATGTTAAAATTTCCTTTCTATTTTTTGGTCGAGGATATTTTAATATTGCCTCTACAATTTGAGGATCTGGTTTTATTCCAGTACTTGTAATAATGTGCCCTAAATATTTTATTTCTGTTTTTAAAAATTTGCATTTAGATGGTTGTAATTTAAGATTAAACTTTCTGAAACAAGAAAAAACTTCGATTAATTTTCGGTTATGATCTTCGAGATCATACCCGTAGATGACTACGTCGTCTAAATAGACAAAACATTTGACTCCATTTAATCCAGAGAGAACATGATTCATAAGTCTCTGAAATGTACTAGGAGCTCCTTTTAAGCCAAAGGGCATGCGATTAAAATGAAAGTGACCCATATTAGTACTAAAAGCAGTCTTTTCTTTGTCTTGGGGGTCCAACAAAACTTGGTGATACCCGTTCGCAAGATCAAGTGTCGAAAAGTAGCTTGATTGACCTAATTGGTCCAATATCTCAGTTATATTGGGCAGTGGGAAGACATTATTTATTGAGATTTCGTTTAATTTACGAAAATCGATTACGAGGCGCCATTTCTTTTCGTCGGTAGCAGATTTTTTCGGAACTATTAATAAAGGTGAGTTCCAAGGACTCAAACTGGGTTCAATAATCGAATCTTCCAGCATTTTATTAACTTGAGTATTAATTTCGGCCTTTGACGCTTCTGGTAATCTGTAAGGTTTCTTATTGATTGGTTGACTATTCGGTATGAGAGGAATTTTGTGAAATATTGCATTTGTGGTGGAAAGAACATCGCCGGCTAAATGAAAAACATCGTTGAAATCACGACAAATTTTTATGATTGATTGTCTTTCATTGTCATTTAAATGAGATAAATCCATTTCGGAATTAAGAGAATCGAAACGACTTTCTAATTTATCAGACCACGAATTTAAATTATAAATTTCATAATTTTCTATTTTTTCTATTTTAATATCTAAGTTGCTTAACTGTACAGGATAATTGTTATTGTTTAGGACGCTGAATGTGGCGAAATTATTGATTGGTTTGATTAAAGAACTTGCTAGAAAAACACCAGCTAAAATTTGTTGAGATGGACATATGTAATCGAAATTATTTTCAACTTTGACTTGTAATTTTACAATACTTTCAGCTCTTGCCGGAATTTCTACATTATTAAAATCTGGACAATAACATAGCGGAACAGAAAACAAATATTCATTCAGAATAATTTCCAAACATTTATTTGAGTAGTCAATCTTGCATTTGTACTGCTCCAAGAAATCTTTACCAATGATACCGCTACAAATGAGAGGAAATTCATTTGAAACTATTTGAAATTGGTAATTGATTTTATTATTAAATGGTAAAATTATGTTGGCATTAACTTGAGCAAGTGTGTTAATGTTTTGATCGGTGATTCCTTTCAAAATACATTTTCTACCGGGATAGCATTCAGTATCAAATTTAATAAATTGTTTTTTTATTAAACTGACGTCCGCACCGGTATCAATTAAAAAATATGATTTTTCATTGTTTAAAATATCTAAATTGAGACAAACGTATTTATAATCATGTGTATTAGAAATTGTATTTGTAGTTGAAAAAATTTTTGAATTAAGATTAATATTAGCTGAATTTGAAATCGGAATAAAATAATTTGACAGTAAATTTTGATTTTCTATAGGATTTTTATTAGGTGTGGAACACGAATTTATAATTTTTGGACCCGAATAGATGTGTCCTGAATCTGCACGGGTCTTTGATAGTTTCCCGAATTATCTGAACTTGATGCTTGTGGTTGATGTTCGGTTATATTATTTGTATGTAAATGAGTTATTGATTTTACTGAGTTATTATATCTTCTTTTATTGCAGTCATTAATTGTGTGTGTATTGTCTTTACAATAGTTACAGAACATTTGAGATGTTGTTTTGAAAGCACTGTTTTGAAATGTTCTGTTGTAATTATTATTAAAGTTTTGTCCTTGATGAGAATTTTGTTTTTGAAAATTATTGCTCTGGAAATTTGAATTATTGGGTGAGATAGAACTCTGCCCATATTTTTGACTGTTATGATAATTATTAAAACTGTTATAATGAGGTGTTTGTCGAACATTAGAGTTATTATTAAAATTTGACAATTTATTTCTGTTTACATTTTTCCTAGTGTAGCACATATCAATCGAATGACCTAATTTTTTACAATAAGTGCAAACAACGGAATTTGTTTTGTTGAAATTAGTTTTAGGAGAATTATTAGAATTTGAGGGTTTATGCGATACTTCTTCTTCTACAGCTTGAGCTATCGCGGATGATAGATCGCTAAAATGATGAGATTTTATAATTATTTTTAGATTATCGCTTAATCCATCTTGAAATGAATTTAGAGCAGTTGCTTCATTTAATTTTTTAATTATTTCCGCTGAAGCTACTCCTTGTTTTGCTATACAAATTTCATCCAATTCAAATAACAATTTTTCGATTCTGTCTGCAAATGACCTGACGCTTTCCGATTTGAATTGAACTAGACTAATTAATTCCGAAGAAACTGTCCCTTGAGATCTTCTTTTAATGAATTTGGCTTCCAAAGCCAATTTCAATGATTCCCACGTATCAAAATCTCTGTAGCGAACGATTTCATAAGCACTTTCAGATAATTTAGTTTTCACTAGACTAATAAAAAGTGCTTTGTCATCTATAGCAATCAAAGGTTTCCACACTATTTCGCAACATGCGCAAAATTTGTGTAATTCATTTACATTACCAGAGAAAGCTGGTATAATTTTTAAGGTATGTCCAATATTTAAAGGCATTGTATTTTCAATTTTTGGATTTTTATCGACCGTTACAGTTTGTTTTACTTTATTATTAACTGGTTTAGAATTGTCAGGTAACTCAAACGGTTGTGGTTTGGTATTTAACTTGAAATTATCTGTCTCAATCTGATTATTTTCGTCCGAATCAGAATCGTCAATAATATATATGGTGTTATTTAAATCGTCTTGTGACTTAAAAAACATTAACTGATTGTTAATTTTTTTTTTACCAAAATCCAAAGATTTAGATCGTCTTAATATTTTTTTATTTTGTATTTTAGAAATAGTTCTATACCTCAAGGAAATACAACTATCAGGATTGATAAAAATATTTTAATCATTAATTAAACAATTAAAGGAATAATTCAATATTTCTCAGTATAAATAGTATTAAAAATGTATATGTAAATACATAATATGTGTTAATTTTCTAGAATTTCTTGCTAGTTTTTTAATATATTTTTTTTTTTTAAATTTGTAAAATAGGAAATTTTATAAAAATTTTGTATACTAGATGGTTTTTTTTTTTGTTTTTTGAACTTGTTAGAATTAATTTATATTTTATTGTTTGCAACTTAATTTAATTAATATAATCTATAAAGGTTTTTTTTTTTTGTTTGTTTGTTTATATAATTAATAAAAAAAATTTACCGATAAAAATGTTTTGTTGTCCGGCTGAGGATGATGATTGTTGTATAATTATGACATCGATTGAAATCCAGACAAATGATGACGTATTGATTGTTGATGATGACTGGTTCAGAAGTATATTTTACATATTTTGTATATTTTATAGATGTAAATTTTATTGATGATGATGTACATAGAGTTACAGATGAGAAAACACACTTCAATAAGTAATAATTATGTGCGTGCGATAAATTAACTCCACTGAAGATATGAATTTTTTATGTACGAGTAATCATGATTACATAAAAATATTTAAATTGTATCAATGTACAAAACGACTCACTGAAACCATGATAGAAATGGTTTTTTTTCACTATTTTATTATAATTTTTATGATTTTTTACTTTATTTATAATTTTTTTTGCAATTTTTCACTTGTCCTGTTACAACTTTTCACATATCATTATATTTTGTAACTTTCCACTTGATTGTTTTAGTGATTATATTTTACTTTATATTTTGAATTTTCACATCACATCACAAAGATTTTCTTAGATTTATTTCTCATTTTGTTTCTTGTTTAATTTTTATTTAGTTTCTAATTAGTACATATTAGTTTAATTATTTTAGTTTAATTTTTATAATTTTTTTATTTTATTTAGAACTTTTGAATAATTTTTTTTTTTTAGACTCTTCGGCCATTTTTAGTTCTTGTTTAATTTTGTGTAATTTTAAGACTTTTTTTTTTACCACGTTTTCTATTTTTTTTTCACTATTTAATTATAATTTTTATAATTTTTTATTTTATTTAGAATTTTTGAATAATTTTCACTTGATTTTATTATATGCTTTGTTTTACTCATAGTATTTCTTTTTTGTAATACTATAGTATGAATTCATTTTCATGTTACATTAGAAAAAAAAATGTTTGTAAGACTTTTCGGCCATTTTTTTGTTTTTGTTTAATTTTATGGATTTTATAGATTTTTTTTTTAACACGTGTACGGTCAAAACTTTCACATTTAATTTTAAATTATTTTCATTATTATTTTTTCTGATTAGTTATTAGCACTAGTTTTTGTACCTTTTTTTTGCCGCTGTCACCAATGTGGTGTTTTCCAACACCATGGAAAATTAAATGAAATAATATACATACTCATGATTTTAATTTGTATTTATTTATTAAGTTTATTTATTAATGGTAATTTAGTTTGTATTAATATTTTATTATAAATTAGAATTTAATTTTTATAATTTATATAAAGACTTTATTTTTATGTTTATGTGTTCCGCGTCCGACGTTCAAAAATGTAAGAGATCGAAATTGTATTTTTTATCACTTAAATGCAATTTTGTCTATCCAAAAAATAAATGCATTTAGGTGGGGTAATTTAATAGGGTGATTAAAAATATGAAGCAATTGTATTGTTATGCAACACAAGTGGATTGTCGTGCAATACACTACAAGTCTAAATTTGAAAAAAAGTTTGATTCAATCTTAAATGATTTTTCAAATTTTTGAAAAAAAATTCTTTTTTTCACAATAACTCAAAAACTAAAGAAGATACGTACAAAATGCCAAAGCACAAAAATTAAGGGTTTTCTTGCAGAAAATTTTGTTATTTTTTTATTTTTCTAGGATAAAAATTAATTGAGATATCACCGTTTTAAGTTCCCATTTGAGTGCGAGTACCACCTTCCCCGAACCCTTTAAACGCAAAAATCTCAAAAACGAAGGCTTCAAAGAAGTTTAAAATTTTCGGATTGCTCTCAAACATTCATTTTTTATAATTATTAACTTCATCCGGCATTTCTCCTTTTTCAATAATAGGTTTTATAATATCAAATAGTGATTTGAAGTGTTCAAGTATTTGTTGATATATTTTTGTATTATCTTCTCGTTCATTTTCATTAACTACCTTCACTTGTTCATCTAAAGGGTTTAGCTGTACTATCTCATTATACTTTAATTGCCCTTTCATGTAATTTTTGTTTAATGATAGCTGGAAAGTGAAAATCATTTTGTTTAAATTCCGGAAATCTTTGTTCATATTGTATCCCGACTTTTCTGTATGATATTCTTGCTTTTGTTTTAATGGCCTGTATTGCCATTTCTTAATTTTTTGGACATTCTTTAGAGTTAGATCTATGTCCTTCTTTATAGTTATAACAATTGGTTTTTTTCTGACATTTGTTATCCAGATCTACAGCATGAATTTCTGTGCAATTTTCTGCTGAGTGACGAGAATTTTTTTATATGTCCGTAATTTAAACATTTCTTACAAAACATTGGTTACGGTATAAAATGAGATAGTTAACTCCAAAAATTTTAATATTGTCTGGCTTATATTTTGATTTGAAAGTTAGTTTTAGTGTCTCCGTGTTCTGCACCGTTTTGGTCAGATTATTATATCTTGACAATCTGTCTGCATCTATTAACTGTATTTCTCCATTGTAATTATCACCGATTTCTTTTGTTAAGATTTCTATTATTATTCCTCTTATTATGCCAAATGAATGATTGAAACTTTTAGGTATATAAACGATAAATCCCTATTGTTTTAATAATTCACATTTAACTTTTTTATTAGCACAAAATAATTATATATCTTGATTTTTTTATTGTTTGTATAATATGTTCATAATTTCCTAAGTTGATTTGCCTTAATAGTTTTGCAATGTTGATAATATTGGTCTGTTCTTTTTCCAATATTACTGAAAAAAGTCATCTGTCTTTGCTTGAATATAAATTGACACTTTGCTCCTTTATATTTATATTTTGTAGAACATTGTAGACCTGATATAATGTATCTTCCACCATTTTGTTTTAACTTAGATTACCACTTATTTGATCTCTCAATTAATTGTCACTTTGTTTCTGGCTAAGAATTTTACCTTGAATTATTCTTTGATTAACACTTTGTATTTCACTCTTTCTATCGTTTTGAAATCTTATTGGATTTACCGTCTGGAAATCACTAATTTGATTAAATATTATTTTTCCTATATTTGGCGTGTTTTTTTATTACATCGGAGAGACCAGAGAGATCTAAAAAAAAACTTTTGCGTTTTTTTATTTTCTCGGATCGATCTGATCGTTTTTTTAGCGTTTTTTTATTAAATCCGAAAAATCACAGATTGCTGGTTTTCGATCTGAAATTTATTTCAGATAGTACAGAGAATTACTTATTTTGACTTTCAAAATGGTGAACACTATAAACTGAGATAACAACAATGTAAAATTAATTTTTTAAAGTCTATTGTAAATAATTTTAACGGTTTCTTGTTCATTAATTCTTTAATTTTCTTTTTATGTATCAATTATGCATAGGAAGACAATTTTCTTGGCCATAATGTGTTACAAAACATTGGTTAGCCAATTTAAATAGTTAAGCGGATATTTCAGATAATTTATCTGTCTGATCTCTCTGGTCTCTCCGATGTAATAAAAAAACTCGCCAATTTTCGTCACTTAAGATTTGGCGATTTAATTGAGGAGTGTCTGATCAAAGCAGCTATTTACATTTTCCATAATTGTTTTTTTTTCTATAATTTTTTTTCGATATCAGAATGGACCAAAAGTGGCTATTTCTCTATCAAAAATGTCTCTAAAATCAGAAACAGTCAAAACAAGCTATAAAAAAGTAATCTTTAAATATACGTTTAAAACAGCCAGATGCCAGATCATTACAAAATATTTTTCGAATAACGTAAATAGACGACACGAGCCGATAGGCAAATGTCGTAAAACATCTGAGTGAATAACAGCCATTATATGAGAGTAGAATACGATACGTTGTCCACGACCGACAAATAACATTTTATTTTATAATCAAATCCATTAGATATTCCTAAAATAATTTTCGTCGACATTTTGACGTCACAGTTTAATAATAAGGAAAATGGCAAAAGACTACTAGATAAAATTTCAAAAATTAAATAATTTACTTGGAAGTATTGAATAATGAAAAAAGAGACTACTAGATAAACTAGCAGTGCATAATGAATATCATTATACTTGATGAAACAAACGTATAATGAGCTTATTATAAGTTAGTCCTGGGCAAATCTAGTTATTAAGGTTATTATTGTTTTTTATAAGGGAATTAGAAACGAGGAAAAAACCATAATTTTCATATGTAGTAAAACACATAAAACATAATAATCGTTTTTTTTTTCTTAAGACAAATTTGTAAATGAAAACGTTGCAAATTCTTAATTATGATTTCTGAAATATTTTCATAAATGTTTGAATTTCAACATACATATAAATGTCATTTAAGTTAATCGTTTTCATTTTCTTGTAATAATTGATTTATTTAAACCAAAATATAAAAAAAGTTCATAAGAACAGCATTCTGGTCAAATTAAAAATAAAAGCTTGCTACAAATCGTATGCATTAAGTCAATATACATTACATAGTTGGCAGTGATGGCAGTAAAAATTTTGAAAAATCGTACCAAAAATTGCCACCTGGGCAAATTTCAAGTTCAAAAATTGTAGGAAAAGCAACACAAATTCTCAAAATATTAAGAACGTGTCATAATTTTGTGATTAAACAATTTTTTTCGTATTTTTCTGTATAAATCTTACACATCTAACGTACACTAGTAAAACTAAAGATAAATTTGGCAAGTAATATTTTAATTCGTCAGAGCCAACTTTGATGTATTTTTCAAAATGAAAGTTCGAAAAATATACATATTTTAGAAATAATTTAATTTTAATATTTCTGCAATTAATATTTACTTAATACCAATATACCCTTAGTATATATTGCTGCTAAAGATGTATAGAACACTTTTGTATCATATAAACATTTTGTAACATTTTTGCTTTTTTCATTGAAAAACTTGAAGCTAAAAAAACACCATTTTTGCTATGGATTCCTAAGGAAATCAGTGAAAAGTTATACCACTAAAAAGCTTCTAAAAAATACATCATAATGATTATGGCTCTATACTCTAGAAGGCTCTGACTGCACACGTGATACACCCACGCCAAGTTTACACATCACCTTGAGAGTACTCACAAATACTTATATGAATCGGATAGTGCATTTCAGCAAAAAGGAAACTTTTGTAGCGTTTTGGAGTAATCTTCATGGCTCGTATTAGAAGAGAAAAGGATCGTACTAAAGCTGCACAACGTTGCAATGGACGTTGAACGATTTAAATTCCGACTCATACTCAGTAATTTGTTAAATGGAAAAAATTATTATTTATAAGCCAAATATAAAACTATTAAACACAATTTATTGTCAATTATTATAATAGCATTTTTTTTTTTTAAATGCTGCCAATGGCTTTATTCTTGAATCTTTCTACATAAGAAACTAACAAGAAGTAATCAAATCTTAAGCTAAAATTATTACATATTTTAAGTCTTAACCAATGTTAATACTTATTGTTGGTGCTCACAATTTAATTAATTTAGATTATACTTATACATACATATATATGTATAACATCAACATTTAATAAATTTACAGGTTCACAGGTTCATCAGTCCGAGTGGATCTGTTCTTTTCAGTCGCCTAAATCGTGGCTGTTTTAATATATCCCTGGCCAATTCGTTGGGATGCGCTTCTAGTTTTGAATAATATTTAGAACTGAATTCTTTAATTGTTTCTTTAATGGTTTTAATCCCAAGGTCATCATGTACATATATTACTATTTCGAATGTACCACGGAGCATTAGTAATACTTCGAAGTATTTTCGCTTGAGTTCGTTGCAGGAGCTCTCTGTTTGAAGCGCTGGTGGATCCCCATAACTGAATACCATATGTCCATATGGGTTTGATTATCGCTTTGTACAGTAAAACTTTATTGGCTAATGATAACTGAGATTTCCTTCCCATCAGCCAATACATTTTGGAAAATGTCATTTTTATTTGGTTGCGCTTAGTTTCAATATGGGTTTTCCACGTTAACCTTCTATCCAGGTGCAAACCTAAGTATTTGACCTTCGTTTGTTGAGGAATATTTTTATTGTTTAATTTCACTGGTGGGCAAGTGCGTTTGTTCAGCGTGAATGTGATGTGAGTTGATTTGTTTTCGTTCACTTTTATTCGCCATGTCTTTAGCCAGTCCGCTATTTTGTTTAAATGATTCTGTAACTCCTTTGAGGCAATTTCGGGATTATTGTGTGACACCAGGATGGCCGTATCATCGGCAAATGTTGATATTGTTACTTTGTTGGTTACAGGTAAATCGGCTGTGTACAACAAGTATAATATTGGCCCTAGAACGCTGCCTTGCGGGACACCTGCATTAATATCATTTAAGCAAGTAGTTGCGCTATTTTGTTTGCATAATAGCATTAAATATACGTATATGTAAAATACATATTAAACATAATAAAATAGAAAATAAATTGATCAGATCACATTTAATACCACACCACAATAATAATGTCAAATACTACTCGGGTATATGTATTACTAATACGTATAATTTAAAATTAAAATAATTTATTACAGAAATCATAAATATTGAGTGCAGATATATAATATTTAGAAATTGTATGTATGTAGTATACAATTCCCATAATATGAAAAACGATAGGATTATTATCATTCCTATTTTACGAGTAAATAAGTAGAGTTCGTTTGCAACATACAGTAACAACATTGTTGTAACAACAAATCAACAATCATATTTACTTGTCTGGATTAAAAAAAAAAATCTTTGAACTAAACCCGTATACATGTACATATATACAACAAAAATATTAAACGAGAACAATCAATTTACTAGATACATCATTTATGTAGTTTAGAGATTATGTATGTAGCTATAGTACAAAAGCTCTGCTCTCTGTATATAGATAGATGTACCTATTATATAAAATACAGTATCGTAAAATATATAAATACTATTTATTATATCGTTACTCTAAAATCTTGAATCTTATGTTTTATTTTATTATTCCAAACGAACAATTTAGATTTACATATACAGTTGAAATATTTCATATTTCCGTAGAGCTTAAAGCTTCAACTAAATTGAAAGATTATGATTTTTATTTGTATTTTGTTAGTTCCTGTAATTCTATTTTTTTATAACCGAGATATAGTGAAGTTCAAAACACATGTGTGTATATTTTGTCAAATTCATTGTAACGTTTTAATCCATAGTTTGGTATACAGTTTTTCGTTTTGAACTCTTTTATGTTTGTAATAAATAGTTATACAAACGTATTCCCTATTTTAATTTGACTTTGTGCTCAAAGTAATCCGTTTATAATAAACTATGTACGTACACATTCTGTATTTGTCTTTCACAGCCTTACTGTAATACTGTGATTTAAGCATTAAATGTATGGACATAATTAAGCAATCTTGGTGTACCATAACAGCACCTATAATAACTTATTATTTTTCTGCCGATTTTGACGAAATTCAACCAGTACGGTGCGGGCAAAATAGGAAATAACTGGAACTCTAAACTTATTATGATGAAATTCGACATGTGCTTTTGGAAATGAGGATTTGATATGATATTTATGTGAAGTTGTTGAAAATAGGTCAATTAGGATGGAACTTGCCTTCAGACCTTAAATTTGTATTCATGGCTTAGACCGCTCGTAAGACAGGATTATGACACTACATAGGCGTAAGATATTCCCAGCCATAAAACTTGTCTAACAGTAAAATCTGTAGTTATTTTTAGAATATTGAATTGAAGTTGTAATCTAAAAACTGAATATATTCGCCCAAGACACTTCCTTCTCGCAAATCTTTGTAAATGTAACCGAGTATAAACATAAGATAAGATGAGCACATTTAAACACATAACCAAAGTTTAAAAAGAAAATTGAAAAGTTTTCGATTTTTTATTATTTTGGAAATTTATTTTTTTTTTTTTTTTGCTATTAAATTGTATTTGCTAAAACATTTCTCTCGATTTCGTTTTTATTTTGTTACAAATAGCTTAAGGCATACAAAGCATTTGTTCTATCAAAACTTCTTCTGCAATCAAGAATATTAATAATACCCAGTGGGGTAATTTGTATGTATGTATATAGTTGTAGAGTATTTTTTTGTATGTGGGAATTATATTTGAAATGGATTCTATTTTTAATTTTGGTCTATTTAAAGATCAAACTAACAGGAAGTGTGTGTGTATCGTATAAAAAATGTATTTCTTTATTTTCAAATTATATCTTCTACACATCTAAGGTCATCGTTGTTTGGTCTTGACATTAACCCACAAGAATTCGCTAAATAATTTAAACGAATTCGCAAAACATGTTGTATAAACGTGCTATAAACGAATCACTTTGTCCAACTTAAATAAAATATATGTGTAAAGCCTTAATTACACGGTAAATAATTGACTGAACTGACTTTATTGGCGACATCACTGAACACGCGATCGGCATGGCGTCTGGTGGCAAGCACGTCGAATCAACAAAATTCCTAATTGTCGGCAACACGAAAAATTATAAAACGTCAAACTACACGACGTGCATTTTGTTTCCTTCTCGTCTCGTCGACCGCCAACAAAACGATATCGTATTAATCTAAATTACAGTGGCCTAAATTAATAGCCCAACATCAAGATAATAATACCAAAAATTAATAAATACGAACTAATAAGTAATTAACATTAATAAAATATAAAACAATCGATTCAAGCGTTTTAATTCGCGTGCCACTTCTAGTAAATACTCTCGTACATAATTGCAAAATTCGCTGAGCTATCGTGGCTAACAAAATTGATCCTTCGAGCCGGATGTGTGTCACATTCACCCCTATTATGATTTTGATCGACAATCGACACGACTCTGTGTTGCCTTTTCTTTTTTCGTATTGTTTTTATCAAATGAAAAAAAGAAAACGCAATACAGAGTCGTGTCGATTGTCGATCGACACGACAATCATATATAATAGGGGTGATTATCATCGAAATCATTCAAGTGTTTTATCTTCTAATTCAATCACGTGTTTTGTCCAGTTCAGTCGCCGCGTGTAGCAGACATCATCATAAAATAACGTACGTGCTTTAGCAATCCAGTGCAAAGAAGTTAAAAGCCTGTGAAGTTAGAATACGCGCAATTGAACTCAGTGCATCACTGAATCCGTGAACATAGCACTTCGGGCAAAGTAGGCGTCGTTCCAGAAAAGTCTGGAATGGGCCCTCAAACGTAGCAGCAAACTCAGCGGGAGCACCGAAGTCACAGTGGAAACAGTCGAAGGCCAGATTGATCACCTGAAACAACGGTACACGGAATTCTGTGACACGCAAGAAAAGGTCGAGGCCGTGTGTGGTGATGATGAATTAGAACAACAATTCGTCGTAAGCTCAAACCTCAAAACTTTATTGAGGCAACTTACCACGGCGTCTTCAACACATGATGCCAAAGCAATTCCAGTTGATGTTTCCACACCACATCAATCAATCGAGATTCAGTTACCACATATCAAGGTTCGTATCTTCGATGGCAATTATGGAAATTAGACGAAATTCGAAAGTCTGTTCACTGATTTTATCGACAAGAATTCAAGATTGGCAGATTCGCAGAAACTCCATTACCTAAAGCCAAATCTAACTGGTGAAGCTGCTACCCTATTGAGAACGGTGCAAATCAGCGATGCCAACTACAAAGAAGCATGGAATAGCCTCAACAATCAGTACGAACATCGACAGTCACCTCCATCGAGTTCGTAATATGCCCGCAGCCCTCTTCAGTTTGAAGTCTGAAGGTTTTGGGGTACCGGTAGCCACCTGGGATATCATTCTCGTCAGAAACTCACCGTCAATGGAAATTGACACTAACTCGAGCGCAGTAACCCACATATCAAGAGCTTATGAATTTCTTGGAGACTCGATGGAAATCATTGGAAATGATTTCCATGTCCAAGCAAAAATTCCATTGCGATCAATCACATCGTCGTCAATACGCCGGAGAAACGAGCCAACAACAACTCGTTCACCATCAACAGCTCAACCATCGTCGAATCTTCATCGCTACTTCGACACCAACTAGTTCGCTGAGCTGTCCATTCTGCAGCGAGGAACACAGTGCATTCCACTGCAGCAAATTCAAGTCATTGACGTTCGATAAAAAATCCAACAAAATTCGTGACAAGGATCTATATTTCAACTGTTTGCGGAAAAGACATCGTAGCGCAGAGTGTCTCATCCAAGTGACAACTCGCCAAATGCCGATCATTCGAACGATGCTAGTTCGAATTACACCAAATCGCCGCTGACAGATTTATTACCCGTAACAGCAATTGGGATCGTCGCAAACGGGAAACAAGATTTCACCATTCGAGACCTGCTCGACTCCGGGTCACAAGTGCATCTCATTTCGGAAAACGCCATAACTCGGATTGGCTTACAACGGAAACCAGCTTCGATCTCAATTAACGGAATCGGTGCCAGAGAAGCAGCCAAATCATAATCGATTGCCGAATTCGTCCTTAAATCATTACAGTAGTTGTCGAAAGGATAAATGCCATTTTCTCATCGCAATTCGCAATACATCGAATCGCAACAGAGGAAACATCTAGATGAGCTACAATTGGCCGATCCTCATTTCAATCGTCCTCACAAAATGGACGTGCTGCTTGGAGCAGATGTTCTTGGAATGCTTCATATGGATGGATGTATAAAATCTCTCAACGGTTCCTTATTCGCACAAGAAACAAAAAAACAAAAAACGCTACTTCAGCTATAAATGAGGACTGGTCAATGGCGTCCCCCTCCCCGAACTGTAACTCCTCAATGGTAACCCGATGCTGAAATGTCCCAGTTGTACCGATGCTAAGGATGCCCAACTTAACTAGAACTAAGGAGGCCCCCTCCACCATAAATTAGACCAATTTTCTTATGTTCTGGATGCCTAGGTACCCTTTTGTGGACTAGGCGTGGGTACCGATCATTACCTTGGTAGGTATAGTACTACTTTTTAGGTAGTAATTATTACGTAGTATTGGACGACAGATAAACTCAATTTAATTATCACGTATCAATAATATGTACCTAATCACTTTTATAACACGAAAATGTTTTTGTTTTCACACATAAAAATGTCATACAATTTTTGACAGCAAATAATTATTGACATCTAGTAGCATTATGTGAAAGTTGCTTATGTTTTCGGAGTTTTCTGAAAGATTGTAGCTCTTGCGATTGAAGAAAATTTGACTTTTAAACATGGGGTAAGATGTTACAACCATCACGTTTTCCCCTTCGATGCATTTTCGATAGAATATAACTGAACCGTAAAGTGCCGTCTATAAAACGATACCATAATTCATTTGTTTACCCGGGTATTAAAACCCATATTATCACAGATAAGAATATCAGATATTTCAAGCCGAACA